>VYZT01051430.1:0-10772 GCA_013400735.1 Pomatostomus ruficeps | reverse complement strand
GGTGGCTCTGCATCCCTCATGGACCCCCATGGACTGCAGGGGGGACATCCCGCCTCACCATGGGCTCACCATGGCTTGCAGGGGAATCTCAGCTCCAGAGCCTGGGCACCTCCTCTCTCTCTTTCTCCACTGACCTTGGTGCCTCCATGTTGTTTTCTTTCACATGTTCTCACATCTTCTTCTTTCTTTAACTAAAAGCAGCTGCGTGTGCATTTTGTTTTGATTTTTCCTTAAATATGTCATCACAGAGGCGTAACTAACCTTTCTAATTGGCCCAAACATGGCCAGTGACATGTCCATCATCTTCAGAGCCATCAGAGATTGGCTCTGCTGGAAATGGTGAAGAACTCCAGAAACTTCTCACAGGAGCCATCTTTATGGCCTTCTCTCTTCTACTAAAACCACAACAATTGTACATAGGTTTATAAAAGTGATCCTTCCTATTTGGATATATATAGAGATATATAAATAGTTGTATTTTAAATGCTTTCACTTCTGTGGGTTTTTTTCCTGTCAATATTAAAGATATTGCAGTATTCCTTATGAGTCAAAAGTGCCTTCTTTCCTTTATATGGAAAATTCATTTGAAAGAAAAAAAAAAAACTCTCACTACTGTAAAGATCAAGTGTCTATCTCTAGGAGATTGTTACATTCCTTTTTCAGGAGCCAGGGCTTAACAATGCTGTAGGAAAAAAAAAAAGGATCTATATGGCAAATCTTGTAGTACAAGTTTTTGTGGTTAACCGAGGAACATGTCATGAGTCAAGCCTTTGGAAACAGTTTAGTAATTAAAGACAAATGCTATGACATAACCATTTACACGCAGCAGAAAGATTTTTAGATTAAATCTGGCCTGACCCATTGCTCAGCAAGTGTTATCTGGGATTCTTGAAAGTCATTCATTTATTTACATACTAATTTGGCCCACATGTTTTATTAAAAACAAAAGCCTACATTTCTCAGAAGAGTGAGCTCTAGTCCAGCTCTGGTTAATGAACTAGGTGAAGAAAGGTATGGACCTATTCCAATGGGTACTATATGAAGATACTCATGAAACAGCTGAGCAAGTTTGGGCTTTCAAATACCTTTATCCCTCTAAAATTTATGCTCTTTAAATGTATTTGTTTCAGGTAGATGGATGAGTCCTATTTAGCTGCACTATCAATCATGCAGTTGCACTCTACATGTGGTAAATAAGCTGGCCCATAAAGCTAAGTTTTGGAGAAACCAGATAATTTGGCTAAGGCACCTAGGCCCTCCCTGAAGGGGGAAAGCAGTGTATGAATGACACCCTCCTATGTGCATGTCAAGATATTGCTGGATGCAAATACTGCTCCATGTAATCACCGACTGTAAATCTACTTCCCTCTTGTTCAGCCAGAATCACCTTGCTACCAGTTCAGCTATCTGAAATCCTTCTGCTTGGGATGTGCTGAAAAGAAGAAAGAAGCCTTATATGAATGGGGTTTGGGAAAGAAAAAATGCAACACTTGCTGACAGGAAAGCACCAACAAGCGGAGAAGATCAAGGTGTAAAATGCTTCTGACCTGGCATAGCCAGAACGAGAGAAATAAAGTTGTAAGACTGATGACTAAAAGAATTTGAATAGAAATAAAGAAAGGCTTCTTTTGGCTATTAAATTCTGGGCTGCCTTCCTCCTCTACTCTGTTCTTCTCTTTTGTCAGTGAGATGAGCAGTGTGAACTAATGGATAAGAAGGGACTGGAAAACAACAAAACACATGAGATTAAGGAGAACTAAATTTGATGTTTCTGCAGGAGAATAGGGACTTGTTCCAAATGAAAACAAGTTGCCCAAAAAGCTTTTTATTTTCCTAGCCAAAAAGTGATCATGCTCCTTTCATGCAGGGCAGTGAATTTTTGAAATAGCATGTTGTAAGCAGCTGTCAGGAAGGAAAGGTTAGGCTTTATTGTAAGTTGGTCCTCACACATAAAAGAAGCTTCTAATGACCTATGAGGCTTCCTCTCCTCAGTCAGTGCCTACTTCCACAGAGACATTAGACAGAACAGCACCCTGATACTGGGCAGGCTCTGCTGTGCAGGCAGCCAGCGTGATCTCTCAGCAGGCCTTGGGGAGTACCAGCTGTCAGTGCTTGTGTGGGAAGAGAAGCACTATAGGAGACACAAGCTGAGAGGGAAAAAAAATACATAGCCTCATATATAGGTGAGTGTACAGCTGGACTTCTCCACGGGATTGGAGCTATCTGCCCCTTCCTGCTCAGGGTGAGTGAAAAGCACTCTCTGTTCTGCTATGGAAGGTCTCAGCCAGCTATAATGCAGTTGACAGGTTTGAAGTCACAGGTAGGGACAGAGAAATAATTTCCCTCAAACCCCCAGCCTGTTTGGATCTTGTTTTGCAGCACTGCAATCGTTACCCCTCAGCCCTGAGGCAGGTGTGCTGACCTGGCAGCAGCTGTGACAGGGAACACTTGCTTGGGCAGTGTCACAGCCCCAGTCCTCCATGGCTCACTTCAAGTTAAGAAAGGGGACCCACTCTGTACAGAGCAGGTGCTTTTGCAGGATCACACTGACACTGGCACAGCTCTTTGAGCAGAAGTGTGCTTGACTCCAGAGTCACAGAAGCACAGAATGGTTTGGGCTGGAATGGACCTTACAGATCACCTAGTTCCAAAAGTCAGGCCACCTCAGTGCAGTGTGCACACTTTGCAAATAAAGAACTAGGGGCCCTAGCACTAAAACTTCAAAAATTATTGCAGCATAAGGCAATATCTTCTAACATGTGTTTTCCACTTTTTCCTACATCTGCAGATCAAATAGAGGTGCAGAAGAGTGGCTTTCTCTATTAGACAGTGCAAACTTTCTTTAATTTCTTTGCTTAGGAGAGGTGAAATCTGATTCAAAGGTATATTTGCCATTAGTAAGTGCCTGGCAGTGGTATTTAAAACAGTTCTTTTCTATCTGTGGCAGCTTTTACCTTTGCTTAAGCCTCACAAACCCAAGATTTACAAGCTAATGAACACTGACAATACGTAGACGATACCCTGTGCGCTGGCTCTTTGGTGTAGATAACTAAGGCTTGTGAGTTTACTCTCAAACTGACTGCCTAAGCCTGGATATCTGCTGAGATACTTTATTGTTTTATGAGGGTGAATCCAGAGTGCACTGAGTAATGCATAATAAAATTTGTTTGAGAGGGGAAAAAAAAGAGCAAAAAGATAAGCACAGTAAAATAAGCTCAAATGACTTCACTGTTCAGTAATGACTCCTACCAAATAACTGCATTGTAGTTTTATCTTTCCAACCAAGACTGTGTTAATGCTCTAAAATTAAATCTCTTGTGAAAGTTATCTGGAATTTCTCAAACAAGTTTTAAAGGGGTTTATTTTTTCATCAGAGGTCATGCCTCAAGAATTTGTAGGAATTCCGCCTGGAAAGTAATAATCAGTGGAAACTGGCAGTCAAAGCTAATTTATATTACTCTTCCAGATAAAAATTCCTTCCGTCTTAGACCTGCATTTCAAAAAAGATGATTATCACTCTTGAGAGAATACATCAGTGAAAAAAGAGAAGGAATGACTTAAGAGATGTCTCTCCTGCATCTGTAGATTTGGGGTTTAGGGTGGCTTTTTTATAATCCTTCCTTCTGAAATGTGTGAAGGACAGACAAAAGGGTAGGAAAGGGAGAAGGGGAGGTATATATGAGAAGACACTAAAGCAGGCTTAAGAAATCAGCTGTCAGGTAATTCCCCAGGAATTTCAGAACAAGTGACTTCAAAGCAGATTCTAAGACACTTCACCAAATACTGATGGCTAGAGCCTATTTTTTTTTTTATTTTTTTTTCTGCTTGTGGTGTCATACCATGTCTGTCACTACTGTATCTGCCTTTCTGGCAACACTCAGTTTGCTAGGTTAACTGCTGCTAGAGGAAAAGTAAAACGATCTCTTGTTAACTTAAAAAAAGATTCCAACATTGCATGCTGGTGGGACAGTTGTCACTCACTGGCTCTTGAACTTCTCCCCACACCACCAGCACCAGTCAGAGGCTGAAATGGCAAAGCTCCTGATGCATTTAGAGAGCAGTTCCTGGACCCGTCTGACCCTGTGTGTGAAAGAGATTCAAAGGAGTGTGCACTCACAAGGTCAGAAGAGCAGGAGGTGGGATGAAATCAAAATGAGAGCATCTTTGGCAATGACACATTCTGTGTCTGTCAGGTGCCTTCACATGTGCTTTTCCCATATGCTGGCCCTGATGGCAAACACTGCTGCCTTCAAAGTCCCAAACTGGCATGAAAGATGGCATCAGTGTGTTCTTGTGTTTGATGTTCATCATCTTCTGCAGGGCAGCACAGAGTGGCGAGCAGAGCAGCTTGTGCTTGGTTTGTCAGTAGCCTTGTAGCTGAAGCTCTAATCAGCTGACAGCAGCACCAGCTCACAGGATCTGCTTGCAGAAAAGCATTTCAAACAACCCCACACAAAGGCAGCACGCAGCTGTTTGCTAACTGGATCTTAGTCTGAGATGCTGCCAAGTGCTACACAGCCCATATGCACATTGCAAAACAACAGGATTTTGCTGTTCTCCTGCACAGTCATGCTAGATCAGATATTTTCCTGTTCAAGCACAAAGCAGAACATTTACGAATATAGGAAGCCTTCTATTTATTACAAATTTAATCTTTTTATTGTAATATTTCAACAAGTTTTTTCCTTAAATCTCTCAGTATCACACACATGTGTATGTGTATGTATTTACTTTTTCCAAATTCCAAATAGTAATTTTGGTGTAAGGCCATCAATAACCCCATGAGCTTCAGAGAGTAGGTAATCCTTTAGGAAACATAAGACAGATGTGCTTCCAATGGTGAGCTCATTCCTAGGTCACCATTGAAAGCAGAGAGAGAAACATGCTCCAAAATAAACCATGGTTTGAACTCGAAAGCATTTTTCTTTTAGGGTGCCCAGCTTTGCATGAAGGAATTCCTGTGAATTCTCCTCGACTGTTTTGAGGGTTGTTTTGGTTTCCCAAGTCAATAGTGTGCATTTCCAGAACATTGTGACAATGCAGTGATCCTGTGATACACTTTGAAGAGGAGCATTTAAAAGAAATATGTAAACAAATCCCTTACAGGCTCAAAGTTGCAGCAGCTTGGAGGAGTGGGGAACAGGGGGTGGACACAAAACCAGTTAAGAACAATGCAAATGACCATGACAAAGTGAGTGAGACAAACCTCAGGGAGTGTCAGACAGTTTAATTTCTTCTAACCTAGAGTTTAGCAGCAGCTATTGGCTAGCAGATAACTGTGTAGACTGAATTTGTAGACACTTGGAATTCTTTTCTAATTAATAAGATATTAAATAAGCTGTATTCAATAAAATACAGTTCCAAGTAGGCAGCATAGAACTGGTTAATGAAAATTCCAAATTGGTTGCCCTTTATAAAGCAAGAAAAGGCACCTGCTTGTGACGGTCAGACATGTGAAGAGTACCAGGCTGTGCAATAAGTGAGAACTTCCTGGAGGGACTCCTTAATAGACTGTGTGACTTCTGTGGCAAAGGAAATCCCAGAGGTGAAAACTCCAGGCAATTTTCCAGTGACCTGGCTTTCATTCAAAGGGATATGTGCCTTTTGGAATTCTGGATCAGTGACTGGTAGGATATGGGTTGCCTGTGATGCTAAGGCAGAGAGCTGACAACTCTCTGCAGCAGGAAGCAGCAGGAGAAACCCCCTCTAACAGAATGAAGGATTTGGTTTGTAAAGAAGGAGAATAAACAGTTGGATGAAGTCAGATATTCCCAGTGGAGGACTCAAATACAGGAAATAGATGGACTCATTTGCAGTGACCAAGTAAATCCATCCTTGGTAAGTGAGGTTTGGCAGGAACCAGGATTCACCTCTAGACGAGCACATAGACAGTGGTTGTGGTAGAGTTATGGTCCTTTCTCTGAAGGGACAGAAGTTGGAAAGGAATCAACACACCTATTAACTGAGTGAAAGGTTTTTCACTTGTATTTCTAGGTGTTTAAAAGTTAGGGCATTCCACTGCTCTTGGGAAATAGGCAGCCTTTAATTTTAATTTGGATGCCAAATTATGAGAGACCTCTTTCCAGAAAAAAACCAGAGGTTCGACATGAAGGTGTTTCACTAATTTGTCATGGCTTTATGAAATTGGTCTTGCTGAAATTTTTTTCTGAAGTTGGTGTGCTTCTTTCCTGCATTTTTGAATGAAAATATTTTATTATTTCATAAGCAAAACTGCTTTTAATTTCAAATATTACCTAGTTTTACTAAACTAAAAAAATGTGTAAATTTGAAACAATGGAAAAAGAAGAGGTCAGTGAATAAGAAGAGTTATTCATACATTTGTTTCAGAGACCTTAATCTCAAATTACCCTCCTGACTCATGCTCAGCTTTCTCCTGCTTAGGCAAAAGTATGCTTTTGGGGTTGAAAGCTGGGTCTGCTGGGGGCCTCCTTCCTCCCTCCTGAATGGAGGCACAGGAAACTTGTCTTAAATGTATTTCCTCCTATCCATCCATCTGCTTCGGAGACAAGGGGTGGCCTCCATCCAACTCATTCAGTGATCTGCTCTCTAAGGTCTTTTAAAATATGCTGTCAAATAAACAGATTATTTAACTCCTGCTAATCAAATCAAATAACCCATAACTATCTTTTAAAAATAAATACTTTCTCAGTGATTTCTTCATTCTCAGCTCTCTAACTACACCTATCACTATCTAGGACTTTGCAACAATAACCTCCTGTTCTCTTTATAAGAACAATTGTCATGATAATTATTTTAACAAAATAATATATCTATGTAGAAGAAGCAAATCATAAAGATGCATAAGTATTAAATTTACTAGGTAAGCCCTCACTGTAGATATTCCAGAACCATCTGGACACAACCCTGTGCCATGTGCTCTGGGATGACTTTGCTTGATCAGGGAGGTTGAACTAGTGACCCACTGTGGTCCCTTCCAACCTGACCCATTCTGTGAAAAATTGTTTAAGAAGAAAAATTGTTGAAGAAAAATTGTTTACTTGCCCACCAATATTAGAGTTCAGATGGAGTCATCACCTCAGAGAGATTACAGGGGATCTGCTGAGACCAGTCAGACACTCTTCCTGCAGAGGATGGCTTTCTTGACTGCCCTGGTAGAGACACCCTGAACTACTGGGAAGAGAATGGCTTGTCTTTGCAGTCACTGCTGGGAAGATGAGATGTGTCACTGGTGTCGTGGCAGTCTGCTCTTTCCTGAATGACTTGCCACCTTGTCCTTGACTTTTTATTCTTCAGGGCTTCCTTTGTCACCAAGATTCTGTACAGTACTGTTGGTGATGATTAGTTTCTTTTTTAATCCCTTGGTTTAAACCACAATCAGTCTTCTTGGAATCATTTTGATCACGGGAGAAAAACCTGTCATGTCAGGACTGAGGAGAGACACTTTGAATTTCCCAGTGTATGATATTTGGTTGGGGTTTGTACCAGTTGCTGTTCTAAGGGGTTAAATGAAGAGAACAGCCATGACTAATGATCTTTGTAGGATCTTTGTAGACCCTGGGACTGTGGGCTTGAGACCTGGGCTGCAACCCAAGCTCTCATTTCTCATGCTGCTATGTAGATCTGATCTGCACTCCAGTGGAAGCAGGCTGAGGCAAAACAGCTTCTCAGACAGGCAAATAAAAATGCAGATTTAGGATGTGTTTGAAACAGGTTCTCACTGCCACAAGCTTTAGATGATCATATAGAGGATTTAAGAAGCTTGGTAAGGGCTAAAAAGCAGTACACACAAAATCATGGTGAACATTCAAAAGCCCATTTCAAGTCTGTTTCTGTGTTGTCAGAGAAGAGGGCATGTGGGATTTTTTTGCTTCCTAAATCTTTCTTTCTTCATTCTCTTCCCTGACTACTGTGAAAATACACTGAACTCTTACCTCTGTTTTCTTGTGCTGGCCTCTTACTCTTCAGAGTAACTTTGACCCTTGTACCTGCCTTTCAGCAGAAAGCTGGACAGTCAGCTGAACAACTTATGTTCTGTATTTATTTACTACCAAAGTGCTCTCAGTAAAGTCATCACTCAGGATGAGGGGAGAGATGTTCACCCTGGAACTTCCAGCAAATGATTTTATGGGTGATATAATCCAGTTGCAGATCCTGATTTATGGAAGGGAACTGGGCTGTGATGAGCAAATTACAGCTCCCAGCACATATTCCAACTTCTGCTTTCAGGCAGAAGCTTTTAGGGATTAATTTGTACTTTCCTGGAAGTGGTAACATTTTCTTGATGGGCAATGGGAGAGGAAGAGAGGATTTTATTCTCTTATATTAAGATTTTTTTGAAAGAGGGAAGGTAGGAAGAAGAGAAGTCACTACAGTTCAACTCTAGGGTTTTTTGCTTTGTAAGTTCCCACCAGTCTGTTATTTTCACTCCTCATTTTCTGCCTGTTCCTGAACTGTTACTGGCTGCACCAGAAGGTGAATCAGGCTTTTCCTTTGTAATTACATCTCAATAAAGAGTCATGGGTACATTGTCTCATACTGTCCAACATCACTCTGAATCAACTGGCAAGAACTTCTGTAAAAACACCTGCGACACATCTAGGAAATTATGGCATTACAATGATAATAAGGTGATGATTATGTTCTGTTCAGAATCCCAGTGATACATAAGGGGAGGCAGATCCTGTTTTAACAATTTCTGCAACCTCAAGTTATTTTCACCGTTTGTTTCTGTCTAGGTTCAGGACCAAAAATGCCATTACATCATTCAAAATTAATTTCAAGGTATTTTAGGCAAGGGAAGCTACCAAAAAAAAGATGATAGACTCTTTTTAGCTCAATTATACATAGAGGCTTAAGAGACCCATTCAAGAAGGCACCTGACTTAAAAGGAGTTTTAAAGGAATGAAAGACAGTGACTGCAATGGCACTTCAGGTTAGGGGTAAGAGATTAAAAATGAGAATATTTTTTAAGATTAAAAAATCTTGTACATTCATATAAAAAAACCCCTCTGAGAATTACTTATCACTAGTTCTGAGATCTACAATATCTCAGTGAATCAATATTTTCTATATAAATGTGAAAATGTGCTTAAAATTCAAGTTATTTTCTGAAAGACAAAATATATAATGTTAAAAGCAAACAAATATATCCCAAACCAAAACAGCAGAACAAAAGAGTTTGTTATCTCCCAACTCACTGTAACTCTATATTTCAAAGCTTCAGCTTAGCTATTGTGCCACAGGAAGGTCAATAACTGGATTACAAAAGAAAAGGAAGAAAAATGAGTAGTAAACATGATTTCTTGAATGAAATCTTGTTTCAGATCAGAAGTGATTTTGTACTTTTTAACATTTCTGTGTAGGAAGAAGTAAATTGATTACTGCAGTACTTAAAAACAAGTCATATGATATTTATTTTGGAAAAGAATCATAACTTGATTTGAGCAATTAAACTGTGGTGGTAACTCTGCCTAATGTTAGTACATGGAGCTGTAACAAGGCTCCTGGTTTAAATACCTGATTTCTCCTGTGACTCATGGACAGGTCACTTATTGTTTTTATTCTCTCAGAAAATTTTGTAAAACTTTCCTTGATAATAACAGCACTAGTAGCTGAGTTACTGGTATTTCCCAGGTGGAGATGCAGCATCTGTATCATATTTTCCTTGTCTGCAAATTATTATCATCTACCTCATGCAAATGTTTTGAAACTCATCAGCTTAATGATGGTATACAAAAATGAAGCAAAACAACTTTGACCAAAGATCAGAGGAAAGCTACCACAAGTGAGGTAAGCGTTAATCATGTTTTATCATTAGTACTTCATGACTGGTATTAAAGTTACATGTATAGTCCCCTCTCACAATCGAGGACACTATGAGGAGTTCAAACCGAGAAAGTCTTATTAAAAACAGTTAAGGTATCATCTTTAAATAAATGAAAAGGTCTGCAGTGAGTGGCTAAACCGAGACACTCAGCTTGCCTTGCAGACTAGACAAACGCTCAGGAAATGACTAAAGTGGGACATTCATGCTCACAGAAGCTGGCAACAGGGACAGAAGCTTCTGGGGTTTGAATGACTGGCTGTGGTCACTTCACGTTGTTTTCCATTGCACTCACCACTTACTTTCAAAATACCCCATGGCATGCAATAAATAAATAAAAAATTAGGTTCAGAGCCTTTGCAATAAATTGTAATGCTTAAGCCAGTCCCATGAGGGTAGGAATTCATTTGCATAGTTAGGGGCTGAATAACTTCAAATGTCACTCTGTTTCTGTAACGTCTTCAGAAAGAACATGAAATTGCAGTTTCTGTAGGAAGAATGCAGTTTTTTGTTTTTCATTGATCCCTCCTTTGTCAATATTGTACCTGCTTACAGTAAACTATGCTTTTCACTCACTATTCTTAAAAAGTGCAGTTGAAAAGACAGAGCAAACCAAAGTAAATGAATGTTATTTTTTAAACTTTTTCCATTGTAAGAGAATTCATAGCTCCACACTACCCTGAACAGTTTCAGCCTTTAGCTTTTGAGAGTTTTTGAGAGTACTCCATGAGGTGGGTGTTTTACAATCTGCATCACCTAAATGGATTTTTCTTTACCAGCAGCATTTTAGAATTAAACTACTGTCAAGGCTGTCAGATTTGTACAAAAGTGATGTTGCTTTCCTTTCTGTATCAGACTTTGTAACAGCTCCAATATTTATTTACGGCATTGAATACATTTTTTCAGCAAATATACTACCTTCGGAACAAAACATGTCCTCCGTGGAAGGTGGCAATTTTCTGATCCT
>VYZT01051429.1:5973-132794 GCA_013400735.1 Pomatostomus ruficeps | reverse complement strand
GGCGGCGCCGCAGGAGGGAGCGGGGGAAGCAGCGGCCCGCGGCCGGTGGCCCCCGCGCCCAGGAGGAGGAGGCGGCGGCGAAGTCGGCGAAGCCGCCGGGCGAGCAGGCGGACAGCGAACAGGGCAGCCCGGCGGCGGCCGCCTGGGAGCCGTTCGGCGGCAAGTCGCTGGAGGAGATCTGGAAGGCGGCCACCCCCCGCCTCACCACGTTCCCAACCATCCGTGTGCGGGGCAGCATGTGGAGCCGGCGGAGCCTGGCGGCGGCACGGCGGCGAGCGCAGCGGATCCTCGGCGTGGACCTGTCCCCCGTGGTGCGGGTGCGCCGCTTCCCCGTGGCACCGTCCTGAGCCTGCGGGGGCCCCGCTCCCCGCGCCTCACCTTGGCCGCGGTGCGGACAAAGAGACCGGTATCAGTCACCTGTTTACATTGCTTTTGTCTGGATCGTGTTCTGCTGCTGCACTTTATGGCCCGCTCGGGCGGCGCCGGGCCCCCCGCCGCACGGGGGGCGGCCTGCCGGGCCCCGGCCTCGCCCCGCGGTGGGACCGCCTGGCAGGTATCACGCGTGCGGACCAAGTTCCACTTCCACTTTTTTTCTCTCCCATTGGGCTACCTCACTGGTCCAGAAGTCCACCCAAGAAGTTATTTTCCAAAGGAACTTACTTTCATGCTTGTATAATAAAGCACCATCTGATTCTTGCTATTTTTTTTTCTTTCCTCCCCCTTCCCCTTTTTCGATGGATTATGTATGCTTTGTGGTGTTGCACTAGTATGTGCTCAGGGTATTTTGAATCCCAAGCATTCCCAAGTTTCAGTTTACTCTGATAAAGGATGCGTAAAGAATGGAGGTTCAGGACTTGTGGCTGTTCTTGATGGTGCAAAAACTTTTTAAATTTTAATTTCATGAGCTTAGTGATATATAAAGATGTATCGCGCAGTATAATTGTTACACTTTTGTATCTAAAGTCATTTTTAAAGTTTTCTAGTTGAACTAAGTATTTGTTTCTATGGAGCACCTAAAGGTAGAATCATCCTGATATTTTATAACCCTGTTTACTTTAGGGAAGCTCATTTGGTCAACCTAAGTGAACTTAATAAAAGTCAAAGAACAAACTGTGTTTCAGTTTAATGAAACTGTACAGGGATGGGTTCCTGGTGAAGTATATGACCACCAAGACACTCTATGTCAGTGAGCTCTGGCTTTGTGAAGAACGTAACTGCTCATCAAAACAATGTACAGGTGTCTGGAGGTGAACTATGATCTGGTGTTGGTGCCTACAGCCAGAAGTCAGTAGTTTGCATGACACAGATATCACACTGAAGTGCCTCTCTGCAAAAAGAACAAGATTCAATATCTGGTCACTTGATAACAAACTAGCACTTGTTGTCCTGTGGTTGTGAGATGGTTAATAGTGAATAATTGTGTTTAATATAATTACTTGGACATAATTATTTTTATAAACTTTTCATGTGTTTCACCGTAGACTGATGAAAAATTTGTGATGTAGCTTGATTATTTTGACTGAAAAATAACATAGTCATTCTATGTGATAAGCAGTCTCTCTTTAAACTGATTTATTAAAAGGTTTTTTTAGCTCTTATGCCTTGCAATTGGTGTGTGAGCAGCAAAGGTGTGTGTGAGGGAGATGGTGATTGATTATTCTCTTTCTACATTGATTTTGTTATACTTGCAAGAGGATGAAGAAATGCTGGGTAATACACAGCTTGCATTCCAGCTATCCTGGCAGATGGGACTAACCAGCTTTTATGGAGGAATGAAAAACCTCACAACTTGCTTATAGAATCACTTGGTGATTTAAAATTTCTGATGTCTCTTGACTCCTTGTTGCCTGCCTTCAACAAAGGCAGTAAGACATCTTGATAGTGTAGAGGCTGCTTGTAAAAGCTAGCTAGTGTTAACCTAAAGCAGCCAGCTTCTTCTGAAAACATATGCTTTGTAGTTTTTTTCTTAGTGAAGCTGCAAACTCCTTATTCTTCCAAACTAATGCTTAATCTATTCTACATCCATTTGGCTTTTGAAATTGTTTACATAATGTTAGACCGTCTGCTGATGGCTGCAGCAGTGCCACGTTGCATTTCAGAAGTGCATTAAATGAAAGTTGTTGTGCTGTTCCTCTGGCTATAATACCTGCTTGAACGTAAGAGCAAAATTGGGTTGATTTAAAACCCAGTAAGGCAAGCTGCAGTGTGACCAGATGCTGAGGCTCCAGGTATTTCAATTTTGAAATTCTCATTCAGAAACACAAGAGAATCCTTACTAGTTCTTAAAGTGTATTGGTGATTGCAGTGCTCCTACTGTTAGGTTGAGGGGTTTTTTAGTATTATTTTCAACTGCCTAGAAAGATGATAAAATTAAGGATTTGGCTTGTGCAGATTCTCAAATCCCAAACAGGCGCGGGACTGGCTAGGTCAGATTTCAAGGGCGAGAGTTAAGGCTGCCAAAGGTATGATATGGCAGACACTGTATTAAATTTGTGCTGCCTTGTTTGGAGGCATATCCTGAAAAGTTCTGTGTAAGAACAAAATATAGTGAAGTAACTTATAACTGTTGAGACTTCCTTATTTTTCTCTTGACTGTGCTTTAACTTCTTGGTTTAGAAGTGGGAGCTTCATTGAGTGTGTGGTGTGTTTTGCTGATACCCTGTTAGCAAGTTGGGTTGAAGTTACACTGGAGTCTGAACTCCTCTGACAGCTGCATCTACAGATTCTTAACTGAGCTATTTCAGTTTGTGAAGTCAGTTAAGAGTGGGAAATCTTCAGTCAAGTTTTCTGGCAATTTAATGCGCTGAAATAGCTCAGCAAAGGGTCTGAGTACGGGACAGGGTGTGAAAGCCAACAGGTCACAGGGAAGCTAAACCAGCTTATTTCATGATCATATTCATGGCAGTTTGTGGCAATCCAGAACAGGATTATCTGTGGTCCAGCTTTCTCCCATCTTTTTCCTTCTAAAAGGACCTATTCCCACCTACCTCTCTGTGTTCGTCTGAGGAAACTAAGCAATTGGAAAACTCTTCAATTTTAGGTTTGGCTTCTGTTCAACCTTCTAGCAGTAGACCAGAGCTAAGGAAGGTTGAAAAGGGGTGTGCAGTATTGCCACAATATTGAGTTAGATAATTTAAAACATGATAACAGTAGGTTTATTTTATGTAAAGGGCTAATAATATTCTTGTACTCTACCTATACGTATGTTGTTGGAGATAGTGTAATGGATTAGACGGACCTCTGATCTGACTCCATGTGGCTGTTCCTGCGCCCACAATGAGCAGTGTGAGAGGTGTGATTTGCTTGGTTTAACTCAGTGGATTCAACATCCTGTCACATGAGGCTAATTCTGAGACTGACAAAATGCAGGCCCAGAATAAATCCAGTGTTCAATGCCCAGTCTACTTCAGTCAGCATGGATGGTCTCATATTAAACAGGAATTTTGTGGTAGCCTCTGTTGCTGGAATTCTCTTGTAGCAGCTGGTTCCCTCCCTTACGATCTCCCTTTATAGAATGACTTTATGTACTGGAAGTTGGGCTATTTCCTTTACCAGATATGAATTTTCAACCTGTCGCTCAAAGGTTATTGAACTTCAATATGCTACAGTGCCAAAAAGCGTTTGATGATGACCCCAGATGTCAGGGATAGAGTTGAGGCAACCACTGGTCTAGCATGTGGCTTGGTGTAGTCTTTACATTCAAGAGGCAGTGCCTTCCTCTGAGTCATTGCACAAATACATTGTTCAGGTCTAAGCTAATAAAAATAATAAAAGGAGAATGCAGTGCCTTGCAAGAGTTCTCCTGGACTCTATTGTTACATAAACATTTTTGCATCAAAAGGATCACAGTGTACAACAGGTCCCTGAAACCCTTCATTGCTGGTCTTTAAACAACAAAGTTTAATGCCCAAACCTCATGCAGAGCATCACTGTATTTACAGAAGGCAATTGTGGTACTTGGATTTTGCATTGAAGGGGTAGGGAATGTTGTGGGTATCCTTATTTCCTTGCCTATCAGAAGCAAAAGGAAGAGTAAATCTGGTTTGAAGATTTCAGCATTGATCCCAAATAATTTTTCACTTACTGCTTCTGCACCAAGGCAGAGTCCTGGGCTCTTTGTGCTATTTAAAATAGTTGACTTATGGTGATATATGATGGCTCAATGCTGTACTTCAAGCCCAAAGTTTGCATGCCTATGAAGCCAGTAATACTGAAAGCACCTCTTATTTCCTTTTGGCCCAATGGACCTACACAAAAATTATGATTTGTATATATGAGTCAAAATCAGTGATTTTGGGTTGAACAGAAGGTTTTGTTTGATTTGAAAAACTCAGGTTTTGCTTTGTGTCTATAAGCACAGGAAACCCGGAAGCAAAGAACTAGATTGACAAGAGCAAATGGAAATACCTCATGGAAATGAGGCAATTCATATCAAGAAAGAAAAGGTAGATCAGAAATCCTAGACTTTGAAGACCCAAATTTCAGTGCCTCCTCTGTCACACTTGTAAGGGTGAGCTTTGAAGTTCTGTGTTGTGAGGATCATGTTATAAGAGTTTGAAACATTTAACTCTGTACAATAAATACTCCCTAAGCTAGAAAATGCTCCTGGATATCACAGTTTTTAGAGAACACCTTGCTTATTCATCTGCTATTCCTTTTAGGTGAGCTAAGTGCCTTAACTGAAAAGACTGAGGCAGATCCATCCCACAGTATTCTGTGGTAGGGAATCTGCTCAGGCAGTGTCTCCAAATGTTGGAGTGCTCCTGATGGTTTATTCCCAAACTGTAATGAGGCATCCAGTATATGTGGTGGTGGGACTATGTATGAGAATTTTGGAACATGTCTTATCCCTACTAAAGGCAAAACCATTTTCCCATACTCTAAGAATAAAGCACATATATATATATATATCCTCAGTGTTCATACTTGCCTAACTTCATAGAATTACCAAAAAATTCTTGCCACCATTTTTTTTTATTTAAAGAAGATGTTTTCCAGGGTTGATTCCAAGAATAGAATCATGTTTATCCATTTATTTACTGTAAGACTCCTCATGAAACTGCTAAGTAGTACCCAACATTATAGGAGATGGAAAAAGTGAGCCTTCATTCATGCAGTTCATTTTCACTCGAACAGGTGTGCAGCCAAACAGAAAAGTCTGTAGTTCCCTGTACTCTTGCTGGGCTTTAAGAAAGCCTCCATTTTGGTTTTCTTTCAGCCTCCTTATTTGAGACTACAGAAGATTAGTGTTTATAGTGTTGAAGTTAAAAGACAATTATGTCAAAGGAAACCGCAATCTCTTGAACTGCTGTCTTTGTTCTGGGCTTCTCTCTCCATTGCTGCTTCAGGAATGTAGACATCCGGCATCTGCCCCTGCTCCCGTCCTCCCTTCCTAGGCTGATTTTGAGGAGAGAGACAGAATTGATCACCGTAGAATAGATGGGAGGTGAAATTCTTCCTCTGAAAAACAGGTGGAGTTTTTGGTTGGTTGGTTTGGTTGGGTTTTTTGTTTTGTTTCTGTGTGTGGCTTGTATGTAGCTGGCTGCTGCTTTCCCCCTCTTCAGAGACTCTTCACTTTGCCTTTACTCTGCCATCGGCCATCTCTAATTACTTGTTACTTTGCTTGTGCAACTGAGCAGCCTGTTCATCAGCTCATGTTGCCCGTGCCAAACCACCTTGCTGTAGGATGATCTCTGAAGATGGAGAGGACACGTTCATATGTACACATAATAAATGTTATCCTAACCTCACATTTTAGCAGCAGTGGACATTATTCAAAATATCAGATGCCATTTCCAAATGGATGGTATTTCCAGGAGGAGGGGTAAGAAACCAAACTGAAAGAACACGATGCAACAATTTCTTATGTTTGAGTCTGTATGATCTAAGATGCCTTTTTAAAGTATTTTTGAAAAAGAAGAAATTTCTTTCCATCTCCCCATGAATTCCTAAAACTTCTAAAATGAAGCTACTCTGTTATTATGTTTTTTTTTTCCTTTCCAGTTGAGCAGTTGAAATAACAACCATCCACTTTATACATCCCAGAACTGTTAAAATCATTTATAACTGAACTTGTTACATGTCTCTGTAATGTAACTGGTAAAAAAAGAATATATATTTCTGAATAACTGTGCAGTGTCAGATTGTGTAGGAAGCTGACAACACACATTTCACCCCCTCTAAGGGTATGTGTGTACTCAGCTAAAGGGAATTAGTGCCACAGTTTGAGACCAGTAAGGCAAGCTTTCTTGAAATAGAGCGGAAGGTGTGGGTGCAGGCATGGTCCCTTATCCTGTGCTTACCCTTCATTCTTCCCAAGCTCCCGTGTAAGGTTCTGAATAGCAATGATTTCCTAATTATACAAATGTAATTATGTATAGGAAAGACTAAATTTTATAGGTGGTATATATAATTATGAAAGCTTGTAATTAATAACAGTGTATGTATGTTCTTATGCACACCTTCACTCAGACCCCAAAGCAGTTCTCCTAAAGAGGCTTCTGTTGTAGTTTTTATTTGTCCAATGCCATTGGAATATATATTCTAGAAATGTCCCACATTATCATGCTATGCAGGATCAAAAAAACTGTCCCAAAGCCACAGAAATCCCTCCTGGAATCTACTTGGTGTAGTTCCTAATGGTTATCCCATCCAGAAATCTCTTTCCAGTAAGGTTTCTGTAGACTTCTGCCTCATGATAATCCACTAGTATTAAAAAGTTGTGGTATAATCTCCACTTAGCACTTGCAGTCTTGGGAGGTTGTGAGGGGAATTAAATTCTTCCAGAATAATGGGTATCTGATTTTTCTTTTATTTTACAGTGATCATTTGATAGAGGAAGCAGAGACAGGAAATCTTAATCCCAATCTCTTGTATTAGAAGTACTGAAGTGCAGTTTCTGCTACTGCTGTTGAGTGGCCTTCAGCAGGAAGGGTCACACAGCTCAGACACAAAATGCCTTCCAGTTAAGAACTTTTCCCAGGAAAAAACACAGGGCACCTTATCCTGTGAATGTACAGAAACAGTGCAGTGCTGATTCTGAGTGGGCTTTAATGTGGTTGTAAATGTCAGATGTGGTTTTCATAGAAATTGTCAGTACTTTGTAGCTTAGGTTATAGTAAGGAATCAGTCAGCTTTTCATCCCTAGATCTTTCAAAAAACTCAATGTTTAAATCTTTTAAGAGCTGCCCACACTATTTTTCTTCCCAGAGATGTATCAATTGCTCAGGGAGTTGTTCCTGTGGAACACAAAATAGCTCAGGTTGGAAGGGACTCTCAGAGGTTAACCTGGTCAAACAGCATCCTCCACAAGCAAGCATGGATAAAAAATGTTTTGAAAAGCAATCCTTTAAAGGCATCCTAACTACTCATAAAAAGAGAAGGAATAGGGAGAGAACTAATCAGGAACAAGATTAGGGGCAAATTTTCCTGTATTTAAATGTATCCCATGGTCCTGAGGGAACTGGCTGATGTCATTGCCAAGCCACTCTCTGTCATATTTGAAAAGTCACGGCAGTCAGGCCAAGTCCTTGGAGACTGGAAGAAAGGAAACATCACTCCTATTTTTAAAAAGGGGAGAAAGGAAGACCCAGGGAACAGTAGACTGCTGAGTCTTACCTCTATGCCTGGGAAGAACATGGAGCAGATCCTCAGGGAAGCAATGTTAAGGCACATGCAAGACAAAGAGGTGATCTGAGAGATCACTAAGGGCAAATCATGCCTGGCCAGTCTGGTGGCTGTTGTGATGGAATGACTGCAATGGTCAAGGGAGGACCAACCAATGCCATCTGCCTAGAATTCTGTAATGCTTTTGGCACAGTCCCACATGATATCCTTACCTCTTAATTGGAGAGATGTGAATTCACAGTGTGGACTGTTTGGTGAATAAGGAATTGGCCAGATGGATGTAGCCAGAGAGCTGTGGTCAATGACAGGTTAGATGTGGCTTTGAGCAACCCGCTCTAGTGGAAACTGTCCCTGTCCATGGCAGGGAGATTGGAACTAGATGACCTTTAAGATCCCTTTCAATCCAAGCAATTCTGTAACTCTATGAAATCCACAATGAAAAAAGTAGGTGCTAATCTTTGATATTGTAAAATCTGTACATTGTGACCATAATGTCATTTGGAGATTTTTATCCTCTCATATTGTATGGTAAAATTAATGCTGCTGAACAGAAACATCCCAATACTTATTCCTGGAAAAATGGAAAGAAATAGAGGAGAAAGTGGAGGAAATTTTTGTAAATTTTTATTTTTTTTAATTGTTCCATCTATTTTACTACTGCCTTGGTTTTATGATCTAGCCTTTCACTGCAGCTCCATGTAATTTGACAGAATTCCTGAGTGCAGTGAGTTGTGCTACAGAGAATATACCCTAGGTGCTCTTAAAACACATTAAGTATTTGAATACTGACTAGATACATCAAATGTGCTCATTTATTGGCAATAAATAATGATCTTTTGTGTAACAAATGTGCATAAATTCTTTCCATCTGCACATAAATTTCACCTCATTGTTCGGCATCTAATGGGAACCTTTCTATTAGACCAGGTGTCCTAATAATCCCCTGGTGTTTGTATCCTTCTGATTTGGCTTAACACTTTTATCATTTTCTGTTTACTCATGTCCAGCTTCCTCTTCCATTTTTCCACAGTACGTAAAAATCTCATTCTTCTTAAAAAAAACAAGTCATAATTGCAGGGATCATGGATTACTTGAAACAATTCAAATGAAACCAAACCTCATGGAATTTGGAGAGCTGCCTGAAATGATCCTGAAAAATAAGTTTGTTTTAATGAAAAATGTCCCATTTAAAGGAAAAGCACAAAGCAGCTAGTTGTTTTTGCATGATTTATTTTGTTGACGTTTTTATCAAAACATCTTTTATTTTTGCAAACAGTCTTTCATTAAATGTTTGAAAACTTCCACTTTTGGCAAAAGTAGAAAGATAATGGAGGTAAAAGCCACTTAGACCTTTTTTTTTCTTTTTCCATAATCTGAGTAACTTGGTGTTTTTAATTGCAGAACCATATATAAAAGAACACTGGAAGGAATTTATTTTCAGTGATTTTCTCCATGGTGTTCTTGCTAGTAGTGTCTAGTGCAGGGCTGTGTAAGTACCTACCTAAAGGAATCATGAACCATGTGAACAGGGGGGTCCTTGTGTTGGGCACAACTCTGGTACACGATACAATATTAGGGTTGCTGTGTCCTACCTGCTGATGCTTAGCATTCCCCCTCTGCCAAGGCACTCCTTCCCTGAGAGAAGGTGGCCTGAAACCCGGGTCTGCAAGGCTGTTGCCCTCCTACATTGTGTCAGATTTTTTCTTGGGCACAGAATGTAAAATACCACCACATCAGAATTGCAGCTCCTGCCTTGCTGAAGTGCTACGAAATACCAGGAGTGCCAGACAAGGAAATAATATTTCATGTCAGCAGTGTTGCTAATTAATGTGTAAATCATTTTGCTCAGTTTTCCCCATCACAAAATAGGCTTACAAAAAATCAAAAGATTTAAAAATTGTATATATATAGATATACACCTGCAACTTTTACAAGTCACAAAATATCATGCTTTTCAAGATTTTCTTTGCCTTCAGGAAGAACAGAATCTCATTTTAATTTTGAATAATAAATAAGTTTTCTCAGTCTAGGAATGGGGACGGTATGAAAAACAACAAATACCATGATCCTGGCAATAAAATCCCAGAGTTGGCAGTCGTGGGTCAGAGAAGACAAGGCTTGGGGGTGAGCCAGAGCCTGCCTGTGAACAGGAGCAGCAGGCTGGAGACAGCTGTCTGGAATCTGTCTGGGCAGCAGGCACCCCAGGAGATGAGAGAGTCATGCAGGGAAGCAGCTTTTTGCTGCTATGGGAGCTGAACATTGGAGCTTGTTTCCACTTAAAGGGGTTTCCTCCAACTGCAACTGACAAACCCTGCCCACGAAGATGAAAGTTAGACAGCTTCCCAGAACAGAATTACATGAGCAGAAGAGAGTTGCTGCATGTATAAAAACATCTATATTAGAGGTTTTATTGACATGGTTACAGGGTTTGAGAATGGGTGTGTGGTTTGGGGTTTTTTAAAAATGATGAGGACCAAGGCTCTAGGAAGGGGAAAGGACACAAGAACGTGTGTAGGGAGACACAATTTTCCTTACTCTATGCACAGTTTTGAACAATTGAAATGAGGTCAGATCAGGATTCCCCAGGTGTGAGAACCTGTGGGGAGGTGCAGATGAGCTTTGGTAGCAAAGCTGTCTTCTACTACTCCCATGAAAGCTGGGAATGCTTATGAAAATTCATTGTTAAGTGTGTGGATTTGCAAAGCCCAGAGCACATCCCATTTCCAGCTCTAGGCTTCTTGTGCACAGAAATCCCATCACACGTACCAACGATTATTTTAGGGCTAACTGGAACATGAATTTGAAGACATGTTAAAGAGTTTCAACCATATTATCCATCCATTTTCTTTTCAACTTGGTAGCTGCAGTTTAGACATAAATCATCTGGGCTGTGCTTAGGAAGACCCAAGTTTCAGGACGTCTCCTAGTGGACCATTTTAATTCAATTCAGTTGATGTCAGTTTGTCTAGACTAGGTAAATGAAAATTTGGAAGCATGTGATAGCATAATACAAGTATTTAAGCTTTCACCATTCCAAGGCAGGTCTGGAGTTCAGCATTCACAAACCAGCATGGGTGGTAGATGGTGCTGGGCTTGAGCACAAATTCAGACCCAGAACTGAAGAACAGTGCAGGCATAGCCAGGAAAGGGCTGGCTAATCTTGGAGATCAGGACAGCATCTGAGGGTGTGACAGGTTTGACAGTGTGTTGCACCCTTGTACTCGCTGGTGCCTGCTCCTTGTGCCAGTGCAAACAGCAGAGCTGGGCCCAAAGGCAGTGACTGCTGTTCATGTAGTGACCTACTTCAACGTGTGGTTACTAATACTGCAACATCCTAAATGTGCCTCCTGCTGTACAAGGGACCTGCTACATTTTCAGATTTCATTGCAACTGCCAGCCCTCGGTTCCTTGTGGGTATTTTGTTCCTTCTCAGTCACCTACCTCATCTTCTTTCTTGGAAACCCTGACTTCTCTTGCTTTCTCCAACCTTTGCTGTTCTTCTCTCTTATTTTCCCTTTCCTACTGTTCTCTTCTGAGGATATCAACATCCCAGAAGACCAGTGGGTTTGCAACTGAAACTGGTGCAACCCATCAAGAGTGCTTCAAGAGGGCTGTCACTATACCCAGAAGCAACATAACCCAGTGGCAGTACCGGGAGGCTGCCAGCTGCTGAATTGTGCCTCATTAAACTGGGAAGGTTATAGCCTTGTTCTTGAAGATCCAGACAAATTCCTGAGGTTGGTATGGCTGAAGTGTCTAATGCAGACAGCTCAAATCAATCTTTGGTGGGAGGAAACCACCCTGCCTGCTTAACACTTGAACAGCTTGGAGGGCCACACTTCTTCTGGCACTCCTTTGGGGCCTCTGGCCTTCACTGAAGAGCCATGCAAGGACACATCAAGGGGCATGTCTTTGGTCCTCTTCCCCAGCCCAGCTGGAGTCAGGGGAACAACATCAATGGACCAGCTTCCAGCCCCAGGTGCATGCTGGTGACCAGCTCTGGTATTGTACATCTGTGAGTGAGCACAGCACCATTCCTTCAACATCCACCCCTTGGTGTTTCAGTCTCCCCTTCCTTCCTTCCTTCCTTCCTTCCTTCCTTCCTTCCTTCCTTCCTTCCTTCCTTCCTTCCTTCCTTCCTTCCTTCCTTCCTTCTTAGATGTATCTCATAATGGAGGAGGAAGTGATAAATGTAAATGGTCTCACCAAGTGACTAAAGGCAGGGGCTTTCCTTTTGTCTTTCCAAATCCCACAGAACTGATGCTAGGGCTGTGACTGTGTCCCAGACAGAATATATGTCCCCATAAAACTGTGCTCAACAGCTCTCACTACTTGTGAAACCACCAGCATGTTAAAGCACCATGTTACTTGTGGCAACCATTTTCTGCTAGTCTAATTTTTGTGCTTTCAAAGAATGGGAAGGAATAAAATAGCATTTCTTGTTTGCATGGGAAGCCCCAGTGTCCTTTCCATTTCTGCACAGGTCTGTCTCCCCTTTGCTGCTTTTGCAGATCACAGCACAGCCAGTGAATTTTCTCCTCAGCAGCCACTGGTGCAGAGGGTTTTCAAGACACCTGCCATAACCCAGTCTTCCCCTGCACTGGTACCTGTGAGCGCAGCGGAGTTCACAGCCTGTCCAAGTGTGCAATGTGAGCCCCATCTCTCCTGCCTTCTGTTAAGTGGCCTCTCAGCCATCCTCATTTTCTCCCAGCAGAATTATTTTGTCTAGCTCAGAGATAAAAATAGCTTGCTGTTTTCTAGGGACAGATTCTAGAGAGATGTTCTTAAGAGAAAAGCACTCAGCAGCAGAACAAATAACCAGAAAATATAATTCCATAATAAACCAAATACCTTTGAATATACCTAGATGCTCTGGGGATATAACTATCAGAAATAAAGAGCAACAATTTTTGCTTTTCCAATCAGTCCATCTTTTTGTTTGGTTGTTTTTCTGCCTCTGGCAGAATAGGCAAGTATTTCCTCAGGACTCAGACCCCTCCAGGCTTGCATCCATAAAGTACTGGGTGTAGGGCATCTTGTGAGAAAGTTCTGACCTGTTTATAGTTCACAGACCAGAAAGACCAAAACTCACCATCTAATGTGATGTGAGAACAGCTGGAAGGCTGTGTTATGAGATTATATGCTCATGTGTGGCTTCCCACAGACTTTTTATTTCTTGCCTGCCATGGTATCTCCTACAAGAAAACCAGAGCCCTGTTGCTTATGTGTAGTTTCTAATAATCCAAAAGATTTAAAGATAGCTGTTGGAATGCACTGAGTTTCTGAGCACTACTGGAGAGCCTTAAATAAAGCAGGACTTAAAAACATTGCAGTGGCATAACTCCTATTTCAGCCTACAAAGTTAGCTACTGGGAGCTGTGGATATGTTCAGTTTAGCTGTCAAACTTTTGCATTTACACATAAATGTGATTGCTGGATATTAACTTTTGCCCATCTCTGTGTTGTGCAAAAGGTGCAAAACATTGCTACAAAAATCCTGTGAGGACTCAGAGGCAGCCTGGTGAGGTGCTCAGAGGTTTACCCAGCTCTTTTTCCATTGCCATGTGCCTCTGTTATCTGCCCCTATCCAGAAGTGTGCTGGGTGTGGAATGCTTGAAGGGTTTTCCCCTCTGAACTCCACCAAATGAGCTCCTACCCTCATCTTGACAAGCAAACATGAGGCGCTTCATGGCATGGATGCATGACTTTATAGGATAAATTGCTTCTTAACAGAGCAAGCTTAAATGTTTTGCATCTTTGCTGACCTCACTTCCAGTGTCAGCTGAAGTCATGGCATCTAGATTCAAGACTGGAAGCAAAATTATTGAGTAAATGCAACTCTAAGTCCCAAATCCATAAGAACCAGGGTCATTTTTAGTGGTTTGTTATCTCTCGCTTGGGATCCTTTCTTCTTAGCTGGAGGCTCCAGTTCATTCATTGCTCTGTCTTGTGCAGAGCAAACCCTCAGAATTTGCTTTAAGGTTGGACTATTGAGTTGTCACCCAGCACGCTTGTCTGCTACACAGATTGTGATGTGATAGTGGCCACTCCAAAGCCCTTCCTGGTTTAAACTGCCAATTTCAGTCCCCTTTGGTTTCACCTTAACTCTATTCCCTTGCTTATTACCCAAAACCAACATGTTTATACTGGGGTGACAAAACATCCCTGGTAAAACAGCTTTTCCTCCTATACCAGACTTTTTTCCAGGCTGTTACTTTGTCTGGGATTTTAGAAACAGCTGTTGGGACATATATTTTCCTCTAGTCTACCCCTCACCTGGACAGTGGTGGTAGGATGCATAATGCAATACCGACAGCATGTCTCACATCCTATTCCTTTTCTCCTAAATCCTGTCCAGTACCACACACAAATTTTGGCCTTTTCAATTTCATTCTGTGCAACTGCACTTTTGGTGACCTTTCGAAAGGTTCTGAAAGAGAAAATCAAACATAGCCTGCGGGCCTGTTCCCACAAGGTTTGACACTTGTGTCCCTATGTCTCTTGAGTTCTTCAGTTGCCAGACTCCTTCCAGCCAAGGCAGCGCTGGTATTTGTTCAGGAGGCTTTCTGGGTGTTGCCACACTCCTAAAGGCTGTTCTTCAAAAGATGTATCACTGAATGATTCATTGCTCTTGCATCCTTCTTAGTTGCCAGTCTGTAGTTACCCCAGTTTCTTACGTGCTTATATTGTGCTGTACATGCCTTTTCCTTTTCCACACTTGCAATAGATTTAGGGCCTCTCGGTGAGATGCATTGCCTTCTGTCTGCACAGAAGTGACAGTGTGACACCCAGGGTTGCACTGGCTCAGGAAGGAGGCGTGTGATGTTCACCTGATTGAGTGCTCATTGTATCTCTGAGCTAAACATGGGGAAGCCACTGTGGTCACAGCACACACTCCTCTGTGGAAAGGAGGTGATGAGGAGGGTTCATGGCTAAAGCTGTGCTTCCCCATCATTCATCACCCAAACGCTAGACTACACTTCTCAGACAGTTAAATAAAATAGAGACATGATGGACTTATGTGGTGGTGGCGTCAAAGAACACAATTCTTTCCTCTTTCGATTCCCAGCCCTTGTCCATCTCTGCGGTCTGACCCCCGCTGCTGCTGCTGCACATCCTCTCCCTCTGTTCAAGGCCAAATTCCTCAGCACCAGAGATAAGGTGTCCTTGGTCGTTGGCCCTCGCCCGTGTAATGCCCTTCTGGGAAGTCATTAGTAGATATGAAAAAGCCAAATCTGCCCTTCAAGAACATGGTTTTAGATGCAATAACTTGGAACAAAGAAAAAAATCCACAGGGAAACAACCACAACAGTACAGTATGTGGCTCAGGGTGGCGAAAGGCAGGCTCTAGTGATGATAATCCTATGAGACAGTATTGTATTTGGCACTCAGACACTGGTGTGATCTGCATTTCAGGAATCCCTTAGCAAGATGAGAAAAGAGTTTCCAGTCTAAAAGAAAAAAAATGATGGAAACTGGGAGTGGAAACTCACCTTGTTTAATTTATGGCTTACCTGTATTTATATCCTCCATAAATCTTGGAGAAGAAGGAGCCAGCCATTGCTCTCCCACTCACCTCTAATTGATAGCGTTCTTTCTCTGCAGACTTAAGTTCCAAAGTAATAGGATTTATTGTCAGAATTTATGTTTGGTTTTGTCCGTGAGAGAATTCTTCTGTTTTCTTAACTTCAGAGAAAATGAATCATTGTGAAGTGGGAGGCTTGGACACAAGGGTGAGCAAGAATGAATTTCTTGTTTTATGAACTAGAGAGTACAAACCCCAACACCTTTTAGTAAATATTTTTTCATGAAGATCTTCACAGTCTGCTGTGGTTGAAACACTAATAGTTCACATTGCTTAAAAGTATTTTAGGAGCTTGTCAAGATTTTATTTTTTAAGTATACAATCATCTCAAATCTAACCATGTATATTCTTCCATTTGCTTTTTTGATATTTTCAGCTTTTAATTATGAAGCATTACAAGTTAGATAAAAGACCACTCTAATTTTTAAAGTTGAAAAGGTAGCAATTTCTCACGTACTGAAAGCCTAAAAATCTTCAATACATACTTCAAATACCAGCACACAAACAAAACGCATTGTAGAATCCTTGTAATGTGTGAAATGTTTCTACTCAAATAGCTGGTGATGAATAGCTATAGAGATGTATGTATGTATGTATAAAAACAGATTTGATTTGTGGTGACTGTAGCACCTCCTTAATAAAATATCTCAATTATAAGCCATGGTGTACCTAGTCTCTGAAAATAACATACTGTTTAAGAAAGTAATGTTACAAATGAGTAAAAAAAATCAGGTTTGGGATTTTTTACACATTTGACAAGATGTTAGGCATTGTAATTTTCACTCTTTTTTCTCTATTAGGGAGTAAGTAGTGAATTAATATGTTATTTACTTATACAAATCAGAAAAACATTCTGATTATACAGAAGAATGAGATTGTGAAATTCCTGAAATTTGCAAGAAATCCAGAAGGCAGACGCAGGACTTGTAGACATGCTGAACTGACTTTAAAAGCCAATAGATTTCAATTTGTGTGTGCCCACTGAAATCCATGTATAACCTTGCTATGGCAACAGCATTGCTGGGGAGAATTAACATAGAGATAGACTTGCTATTACTTTACATCTTGTTTCAGACTGTTCAAATAACAACAACAATAGAATGGAAGTGCCCTTTGTGCCAAGAACAATAAAATGGATGCACAGAGTCTGAGTATTCTTGGCAACAGATATCTCACACAAATGCAGCTCTAATACGAAGTATTTTTAGCATTTTATCTTTTCATTGGATGTGCAAAGGTTAAGACTCCTTGGAGCAAGTCCCTATAAGTCTTTGCCTCTTTCTGGAAAATAGTGCAATTCTTGGAAATAGGGCCTGCATTTCATTCCAGGAGAAATTCTTATTCATTTTAGTAAAAATAGAGGGTTATTTTTTTATTATTAGTTCAGCACAGAAACTCAAAACTCAAGTTGTGATACACTGACAATCTCCAAAATGTGGTGAGGGACTGATGAGAGAGGGAAGACTTTCCATGAAGTCTAACAAGGAACTCCAGTTATCCAAGGAAATAATGATATTCAGCATTTTTAGTGAACCACAGAGCACCTTCAGTGAGCAGGTCTGTGTGGGTGGTTGCCGTATTGCTGTCTCTGATAATACCACCTTGCTGGACCTCAAAATATTTTTTTCACATTGGAAAAACCACTAAGAGTTCTATTATTTTATGANATTTTAGTTTTTATACATTTTAAATTAAGGACAAGATTTTCAGGATCTGGATTTTTTTCGCCTGGTGCATTGTGCTTCTCCTGCATAAGCAAATTGTCTGGTTCTAGAGGCAAGAGCTACATTTGAGCACACTTTTGCAAGTATTTCATCGTCTTCAGGTTCTAATTGTTATCTTAACCACAACACAGCAGTGGTCTCTAGGCAAGAAGGAGGACGATTTTGGTTCTACTCTGCACAGAACTCTCTTCTTCTGCTACTGAAATCAGTGATGAAAATCCCTCTGAATCTAGTGGAAGGAAGGATGAAACAGCGACTCACAACAAAGACAACATTGTTCGGCATTGCAGGGGTCTGGGATGCTGATGATGCCTTTCCTCTTTGTGCTCACTTCCTCTGGGTCATTAGGGCTGTGGCTTTGGTTTTACAGCTCCAGTGTGTATGTTTGCTCTTGGGTGTCAGCAATATGTTGTGGGCTCTGGTGCTTACTGCACCACAAGGCAGATGTTCCAGCAAGAGTTTCAAATGCAAGATCCATTGTAGAGGAGTGGGGTCTCCCCTTCTAATTTAAATACACAAAATCTAGGACTGGTTTGCATTTTACTCTAGATTAGATTGCAGGATTTGTAGATTATTTTTGCCTTTTTTTTTTTTTTAATTCCAGCAATACAGCATAATTTAAACCCCAAGAGGCTGCCTTAAGCACCTGCGTAGCTTTTGTCTTTCTTGACATGTTGATCAGCAGTTTGTTTCCTTCACACAGGATGTCAGCAGGCTTCATTTTCTATGCTGAAGTGGTAGTAAAATAGCATAAAGAGAGGCTGGGAAATTGAGAATTATGGGAGTTATCAAGACTTCGGTCTTGTAAGAGGTCCCTGGAGGAGGACTGATACGTTGTTCCAGTCAAAATAAAAGCACTGGCACCCTGGTTAAGTGGGTGCGAGGCACACAAAGTATTTGGGCAGCTCCAGAGGGGAGAGAGGATAGTCAATGTCTCGAGGATAGTGGGTACTTTTGCAAGCATATGCATAAGCTTTCAAAATGCATATTTTAAAATTCTGATATGTAATGATTCTGTTTTTGTAGGCTAAATTATTAAGATTAATTACCGCCTATTTTCATTCTTTATAATTATTGTAAAGGTTAGAGAGATATATTTGTTCCAAATTAGATTTTATTCTCATACTCAAGTACGTGTTTAGAGTAAATCTACCTGAAGTGGATTAACTATTTTGGTTTTACGAAGCAATCTGGGCAAATTTCCCAACTGGGCATTTTAAAAGGAGGAATCTGAAACATCAAATGTGCTCATCATCCCTTGATGAAGAGACCTTTTCCCTGCAGGGAAACCTGCATTTATTGTTGTTCATTCCACATTTCAAAAGCAATTCAGCTATAAATTGCAAAGACAAAGTTAAAATACATTTTTAATTACTACTAGTATTTCCAAGGCTCTCAGACATGGTAGTGCTTCTTGAAGCATTGTCGTATCTCGGTGCATCTGCTACTAGTGGAAAATAAAAAAATTCTCTCTGCTTTGGTATTTCCGGGTTAGAAATTAATTTATACATATAATTCCCAGTTTCTCCTGTCTTCTCTTCACAAGACTGTATGGCAGCTAAGGAGGTGTTGTCCCCAGCTTCTGCCAGAGCCTTTGGAGAATGTGGGCTGTGGATTGTGCCAGCTCACTCTTCCTGAAAGGTTCAGGTGCTGTGGCTGTACAAGATCAGCTCTTCCTTTGCACCTCAACCCGTGGCCCCCAAGGATGCAGGATGTGGCCAGGACACCTCAACAGATTAGGAAGGAGTCCTCCCTGAAGCAGTGGTGGTACTGCTGCCCATGCCCTGCCTCCTTTGCAGCATGTCTGACTCTGGTATCCAAGGTTAAAAACAACCACACTCTCCTTTAAGGCTGCTGGTGTTACAGAGCCTGTGTATTGTATCCTGCTTTGGGAGAGCTGGAGGAAGCAGTGTGAAATCCATGTTTATAAAAGGATGTGAGATATAAACTAACACTCCCTTTCTGATATCTGAAGAGTTATCTTCCAGCTGAATTCCTAAAGGGAAAACTACAAAAATTCAACCTCAGTGTTAATTAAGAACCCATAAACTGCATTTATCTGAATTTACATATGGAAGAGAAGGTGGTGTGATAGAAGAGAGATTTAACTATACATCCCTCTCTGCAAATATAAACACAGTTTCCCCTGTGTTTATGCTAGACTGTCTACAAATGCACTGTAATACCAAAAAGGGATCCTTGGACCCCTGAGCACAGCTCTGTGCCAGGGCTGAGCGCTTTGGCAGGCGGCTGCAGCACACAGAGCAATGGGGACTGCTCTGCAGACGAGTGCAGCAGCTATGATCATGACATGAAAGGCAAATCCAGGGCAGGATTTTGAGTGGGGAGAGCTGTAGTCAAAGATGGGAGATGAGCAGTTGGGGACGAAGATGTACAGTTATTCTGAACAAGAAGGAAACACTGCCTGAGCAGCAAGGATGAGTAAATAGGATAATTACCAGGAATTTATAGAAGTATTTCTGCAATCATGGGATGGCCTTTGTTTGAGCACAGAGAAGGCGGTGTAGGAGCCAGAAATAAAATCCTGGTTAAAAGTGGCAATGACAGAGATTTTAAAGTAATTTTAATAGACATGGAGAGAAGGGGAAGGAGAAAAAGTATTAATTAATTTTTGAGATATCAATGGACCTTGCAGGAGAAGAGAACAATGAAAATGTGTGGGTCTGACTGCTTACTCACAGTTGTTGGTGCAAATGTGATAATTTTAACTGGAGAAAAGAATGTAAATAGTGAGATATAAAAGGGAAGTAGGGTAGCACCCCCACTGAAGATAAGAAGACAAAGGAAAAAAACAGGAAGAAAATCTCAATGAGCAAAAGATACACCTGGCTATTGAAGGTGAAGGAGAAGTAGGGAAAAATGAAAAAACAACTCTTGCTCTTAAGAAAGAGGTGGAAGGGTTACCTTAATGCCTGATGGAGAGAAAAGCTGGTAAGAGGAAGAAAAGGAAATCAAAATACTGGGAGCAGAAGCCTTGAGCTTTTGAGAAGCCTGGAGATGAGGGGGAGGAGGGAGAGCAAGCAGCAAGCAGAAAAGGAGGTGGAGCTGGGCAGGCTGCTAAAGCCTCCTAGGCTCCCAGGGAGAAGGAAAGAAACCCAGGAAAAAATGGTTAGTGAGAAGCTGAGACGAAGAGCAAGGCAGGCGTGGGGACATGAGCTACAGAATTACAGCTGGAGCAGTGGATTGCAGTGGGAATGAAGAGGGAGAGGGGTTTGGTAATGCCTCCTCACACAAAGCCTCCTCCTGTTATGTCTGAATGTGTTTCTGTCAATTTGATTAAATTAAGCAGTTGATCTCATTATCCAGGTGATGGATGGGTGCTGATGCATAGTCCTCAGGAGCACATAGGGCCTATAGGAAAAATCGATTTATGGGTGAGTGACCAAAATTTTAAAAAATCCCTAAAAAAACCCAAGCAATGTCATCCCAAACAAAGCTTACCTTTTCCCGTTTCCTTTTTTTAATTTTTTTTTTTTAATTTTTTTTTTTTTTTTTTTTTTTTTTTTTTGGTATTTTTCTTTTGGTGGTGAAAGAACAAGAGCAGAAGCAAAATACTCTGCATCTGATGTGAAGAAAAATATGTGATTTCAGATCTTCATAAGGAATGCCCAAGGAACAAAGTGGCAAATTTTTTCTGCTGCTGCTACTGTGGGAGCTGCAGCCTCCCTGTCCCACATGAGAGAGCACAGACCACACTCCAAGGAGCTGCATTTCCCTCCTGTCAACAGGAATTTGACTCCACCTCTTTCTGGTGACTCCGTAAGGGTTGGGCTGACGAGTCCTTTGCCCGTCACACTTTGTACAAGGCACAAAGTGTCACCAGCTGGGTCTGGTGTGTGTCACCTGCCTGGGCTGTTCTTCTCTCTGGTGGGATATGGCAGGTTCACACCCACTGGCTGCCCAGTGCAGGTTGTGGTTGTTAATTAAATTTCTTCATCTTTCACAAGTGACCACTGCAGGGTGGTGTTGAGGGGTATCTGCCCTCCCTGCTGGCAGCCAAGGGTGGTCCACAGAAGGGTTGCTGGGGCAGAAAGAGAGAAGGTGAATGGATTTGTGGCCTGAGCCTGGAGTAATGTTTGAAGACTAGGAAAACACGTGACATTTGTTTAAGATGGGCTGATCTTTTTTAAGGAAGAATAATCATTTGGGATGATCAAACATAAGCAGCCATGCTGAGAGAGGTCCAGGACTCCTTCACAGCTTTCACACCAAGTCCAGTAGATGCTGGAAGGTGACTGGAGTGGTGCAGTTAGCAACAGATGGAGGAGATGAAACTGCCTGAGGAAGCATTTGGTTGGTGGGCTTGGTGTCTCCCTCCAAGAAACTCTTACCAGCAAAGACTGATTCATATGTTCTAAAGCAAAAGTCTGATGAGAAGTGGGTCAGGGAGCTGGGGCTGTTCAGCCTGGAGAAAAGAAGGCTCAGGGGAGACCTTATCACTCTCTACAACTACCAGAAAGGAGGTTATAGCAAGGCAGGTGTTGGCCTCTTTTCCCAAGTAACAAGTGACAGGATGAGAGGACATCACCTCAAGTTGTGCCAGAGATGTTTAGACTGGATATTAGGAAAAGCTTCTTCACCTAAAGGGTTGTCAAATTCTGGCTGCCCAGAAGAGTGGTTGACTCACCATTGCTGGAGCTATTTAAAAGACATGCAGATATGGCGCTTAGGGACATGGTTTAGTGGTGAACTTAGCAGTGCTGGGTAAACGGCTGGACTCAACGTTCTTAGAGGTCTTTTCCAACCTAAACACTTCTATGATTCTATGATTTGATGAGCTCATGTTGCTTTTGGGGCAGCAAACATATACTTGAGTATGAATGTGGTGCTCAGAAAAGAAGAAATTAAGGGAGAGCCTAGATCTTGTTCTGTGCCGTGCCTTCCTCTCTGCACTGAGATTGTGAAGCCCCTTCCACAGGCAGTGGGCAGCCCAGCAGGGAAACAGGATTCATTCCTCTACGTGGCTGTTGGCTTCCAGCAGCACAGAGGTGCTGGGCCCCAATTCCCAAAGAGCACACCAGCAGCCCTGCCTGCTGAGAAGTCCCTCTGGCTAGAGCCTGGCATCTCGCACCATCCCTCCGAGCCCCAGCCATGTCCCCAACACAGCTATTGCACTTCAAGCATGGTGCATTCCATGGGTTGTTTTGGGCAGGTTTCTGTAGACCTGGCAAGAATCTCTCCATGTGTGGCGCCTTGGTTTTTGCTGTTCCTCTCTGGCCTAGGTAAAATGCATGTGCTTAGTGCCAAAGCTTTCCCACCATTTGCTGAGTCTACTGCAGGCTTCCCTTATCCTGGCTGCAAACTCCACACCCAGGGCTGAGGCTAGAGAGGGAGGAGCTCTTGGCCAGTCACTCCATTTGTTGGCATGAAGGTTTGAGCTCCCTGGCTCTCAGCACCGTCCCTGTTCAGTGGAGCTTGGGATCACCTCTCCCTCTGCCCCGGCCGATGCCGATCCTGCCCGCAGTGGGACTCCGCTGGCACTGGCTTAGAGCAGGGCTTGCTCTCGCTGCTGAAGCAAGGTCTGTTTAATACTTGTCTGCAGTCAATGTGTAAATATTATGAGGAATCTGAAAAAAAAATCTCCTGAAAGCCACTTTACACAGATGTTACCATGAATAGAGTATTGTCCATTTATGGCTGAGGGAAAGACTTTGTAATTTACAGTTGATTTTATATCTCTATGATTTCTGTGGCACTGAGAGTAGTCAGGAAAAATCTATTAATAACAAAGAGGACAGAGTTAGGATCTCTGTAACAGGAGAAAGAAGGATGGTGGAAGGGTGATTTATGATTATACAAGGAAAACAATTTTATCTGTTTGCTCAAAGGCAGATTGTCTTCTTAAGAAAAATATATTGCTATGTGAACAGGGGTACATAATCATTTATAATGAGACAATTTAAACAGGTGATTCTTCATAAAAGTGCAAATAAATGTACTGCTGTTTGAACAACAATCTTTTTAATGGTCAACATCCCCTTTCATTAGCTCTTGGATACACTGCTTTAGACTTTCCTTTCCTGCTCCACATGCTACGTGACCTCCTCACAACAGCCTTAGCTTGGGGGTGGCTTTTGTACAACTGAAACTTGGAAATGTTGCCAACATTTAAAAGAATCACAGCAGAAGAAAGCCCAGAGATTTTCTGATAACCTTAAAAGCAATGAGGAATGTAGCCTCACTCCAGGCATCAGACCCAGAGGGGTGCTAGATCCGAGGGAAGCTTTTGGCTCAGCCTTTCCTTAACATTGTACATGGTGAAGCCAGGTTGTTAATGCCATGTCAAGAGTGTGTAAAGAAACATGAACTGTGTTCATAAACCAGGGCCATCTTGTCCATGGGGAAATTGCAGTACGGGCAGAGGAGCCTCATAACTGGCTTTTGTTGTGGGTTTAGAGGGTTGGGGACAGAGGACAGGCTGAGAGGGAACTAACATAGCAGAAGACACTGGGCTCTGATGTGTCTCACCATTTAGGCTTCTTTTTATACTTAGTGAATTTACGCTTTAGGAACACCCCTGTCCCAGGAATGCATACGCAACTAAAAATAACTCAAAATGAATGTAAGCTAAAGTCAGCCCACCTGGTGGCTGCAAACACAGTTCTCTGCTCTTCCTTCCTTCCTTCCTTCCTCCCTTCCTGCCTCCCTGGGCTCAATTTAACATGAGCAAAGGTGTCTTCTTGCATACCAGCACTGGAAAGACAAAGCAACCACTTTTCTGTTAAACCAGTGGGGGATTGATCACTTGTGTTGATTTACTTGTGAGCTGGAGCAAGGTGATGCTAATGCCTTGCAGATGCTTCCTTTCCAAACCTCAGCAGTCGCAGAGGGAGCCAGTAAGGTGGGACATGGGATGGCTGCCCCACCTGAACTGCAAAGGAGCAGATCCCCTCAGATGTCAGAGAGAGGAGACAGTACTATGCCAGCCAAAGCCAAACATAACCACGAGTAATGTCAGCACAGGTAGTAGGAAGACCCATCCTGGGGTTATATCTTTCCTCTACTCCTTTGATCTTCTCTTGGACTCTTAACAGTTACCAGCTGAGGTCTTCTTTCCATCAGAGCTGAAGGAAGATAAGCAGACATAGACAGTTGAATGATTTTATATATTTAGACCTTTTTTTATGTAAAAGGCATCTGCTTCATGTTCCTTTCAAAGAATCTCTTCAAAGACACCAATTCCTTTTGGTGTAACTATGTCGATCCAGAAGTAATGTGAAGGCAAGACAGGGCAGAGCTACTCAGCCAAGTCCTGCTCTTGGAAGCAGTCACCAGCTGTGGACATTTTCTAGAGGTGGGACTGAGTGCAAAGGATCACTGAGCTGTTTAGCAGCTTTTCCAACAATTCCTATGTGGACATGTACACATTACCTAAATTTTCGCCTTCTGCATTTCCACATATGTATCAAGATAAAGATAATTTTTCTAAATAGCTTTTGGATCTAATGAGTAAAGCCACCATAAATAGGACTTCTGAATATGTATTCAGGCCCAACAGATACCCAGCAGGCCAAGTCCTGCCTTCAGCTTCAAGGTGTTAATTTTATCAGTCCTCTAAGGCCAACCTACTGCTCTTGCATGTGAGCTGGTGCCTGGCCCTGGGGGTAGTGTGGGGTATGAAGGGGGTCCCAAATGGGCGCCACCCCACACTGCTCCAGAGGACAGCTCATCCTGGAAACACTTTCTGTTTGAATGGAAAATGGGGCTGCACAATGTTAGCCCCATGTTTCAACACAAGTTTTATCTTTGCATCTGTAACGGGTTCATACACTGAATGGTAACTGAAAATGTCAGGTTTTACCCTAAATGAAAGACACCAAATATGTTGGAAAGAAAGCAAAATCCATGGCTGTTCTCATGCCATTTACTTCCTTTCAATAAGCTTTAAGAAAAGGCAGCAGAGGTGTATTGGCAGCAGCTCCAGGCACCGGCCCAGGGAGGGAGATCAGCGTGAGACTTTTCTGCTGCCCACTCTCCATGTCCCCACCAATTCAGTTACTAAGGGCACACCTGAAATCTCATTTCTCAGCCTGCCTCTCTATATAGTAGTGCTGCACCTACATGGGGGGCAGAGGTTGCCTCTTCTACTTGTCAGCCCAGTCCAGAGAGGGACATCTCACTGATGGACAAGGGTTTGACCCTCAGAGACTGCCATCACATTTCCTGGGCAAATGCAGTTGTCCCCAGCTACTGAAAAGAGGCAATACCTCCTTCTGTATTCTTATCTTTAACCAAAAGGGACATGGGAGAAAGAGCTCAGGGGGTCTGAAGTGAGATACATCTGGGGTAGGAGATGCTTTGGAGCCACCTCATGCCAAGAACTTCCAAGCACCACTCTCTGCTTGGCACTTGTCAGGTAGGCTGCTTGTACCGCCAGTTTGAATGATCTCAGTAAAGAACCACCCAGAACTGGTCAGAAACCCTGTGGGGTGGCAGAAGAAAGGTGCCAAATGAGTCAAGGCGGCAGAGGAGAGGGGCATTGTTCAGAGAGAGCTGCAGAGAAAATAAAAGACAAGCCAAAAGGAAAGAAATACTTGCTGCGGTGCAGCTGATGGATAGGCAAAAACAGAGAGGCTGAAAGAGTGAAAGTGAAACTGAAAGAGGTCATTAGTTACAATTCTTCAGCTGATCTTCTAAACACATTGAAGCCCAACAATTTTTTTCAGATATCTATCCTTCTTGTGAGTTCAGGAGAATTTTGTCCATGCTACCAGTACTTCCCATGTTCATACTACAGTAAAATATGCAACTGATTTCATACATGAGGTGCTCTTTTGAAGTTCATGTCTGCCTTCCAGGTAGAGACTCTTTCTTCAGTATCTTTTCTGCTGTTCTTCTCCTGAGTGTGATTAAATTAGTGAAACACAGCAGGCACTACCACCACTCTCACTATGTCTTTTGAAAGCTTATATTGCTCTCAACTTGCTTTGATTTTATTCTTGATAGCTGAAGAATTCCTCATGACTATATAAAAGAAATTATTGGTAATTCAGTTAGGGCTTCATTAACAAATTTTATCAGCTCTCTAAAAGGTTTGTCACTGTGCAAGGTTCAAAACTTCCTTCCATATCAGACCTTTTCCCATCTTTCCTTTATTATTGCTTGTATAAATTGCTTCTCATTTTGTTAATGCACATAATTTCCTTACTGAGCACAGGCTGGAACAAAGGGCTCAATAATATCTAATGTGGTTTTTTGCTTTTGTCCTCACTAGGGCTTTCAGCTGGGTTCTGAACACTACGACACCTAATACAGATGAGTACAGTAAATGCCAAAGCCTGAGCAGGCAAAAAATAAGTTTCAGAATACATAGAAGAGAATGTGTTTTCAAATCTCCTAGACTTGCAATTCATCCTAGAGTTGTTAGAAACCAGCAGAAGCAACTGAAGAACCAGTAGTCAGTGTCTTTGGATAATCAAGGAGGATGGTGGTGTTTCAGAGGACTGAAAAAGATATACCACACTTAAATATATTCAGAAAGGGTGGGAAAGAAGCTGTCAGGAAATTACAGACCAGTCTGCCAAGATTCAATTGTCAGAAACATACTGTGAAATCTAAGAACATAGAAATAAAAGGCTAGCCTTTATCTTGCCTTGAATTGGTGTATCCTGGTAGATACTGATAATACTGATAAAGTTCCCCATCTCAACTACTTACAAGGCACATCCATCCAGAGATTGGATATTCGTTTGTAGAGCATGCTTGGATAAACTCCAGTGAGTCAGAGAAACAACCAGTGACATCAGCAAGGCTTTGGTATTGCTCCACAAAGCTCTCTCAATAGCAAGGTAAGCAAATATGAACTAAATAAGTAGTAAAGCCACTGGAAAGCTGTGCTAAAAGGATTGTTATCAGAGGTACATGACTTGAAGGCCTTATGGAATAAATTTCCTATGGACCAGTCTCAGGCCAAGCAGAAACCAATGTATCTATTGATGGTCAATGGACAATAGTCTCACTTGTGGATGAGGAGAGAAATGCCTTTGAAAGTCATAAAGTGTTTCTTCTGTGGGCATTGTCCCTCTCCCCTCTTCTACTATCTGATGGCCTTATCTCAGTGTTTTTGCTGTCTTTCCTTCCCTCTGCCTGAAAGGCAGCGTCTTCTGTATCAGTAGTTTTTCTTACAACACTGGCCAGTAAAGAGGAATTTTCTTCAGTTACACATTCAAATAAGGTCTTTTTACACTCAGATGTTTAAGCTCACAAAGGTGAATCCTGGGGTTTTGTTCTTTTTTTACATTCTCAGAAGGGTGATATGTTGTGCCCTCCCAGTGACATGCACCTCTCACACCTATGGGATAAAATCCCTGCATTAAGAGTTTAAACAAAAGTGTGGTCTACAAGCTTAAAAACAAACAGAAGGACAATTTAGAAAGCTATTATAAGCTGAGAGTCTTACAGATGCTTATTTTTATCCCATGCTAGAGATTTAAACAAGAGACATAAGTGGCAGGCCTACCTGGCTCCATGCAGACCAAGGGAAGGAGTGAAGCATTTCTGGTGGGTGATTCATCCTGACTAACACCCGAGTTACCTGCTCACATTGCCAACAGCAGGACTCAAGGGAGATTGGGCTTCTGGATGGGGCCTCAGCCAGGTGGTCAGGAGGTGCTGTGGAAGGCACTGTTGTCCCAGGAACCAGTGAACCTGCTTAGCTAAAGGAAGGGGTCAGCAAATTCTTAGGGAGAGTGGTAATTATGGAAAGTGATATTGTCCTGAGGTGGTGGGACAATACTGCAGCATTGTTCCTTCAGGACTGTAATATCCTCCAGGAACTTCATTTTTAGAACTCTGTTTTAGTTGTCCTAAATTATGTTGTTGTTTAATTTTTGCAGGTTTTGTCCTGTTAAAAAATTGTTTTACTTAAAGAAAAAAAAGCTTGGTAAAGCTGAGAATATCCTGCTTTTTTGCTGATCTGGAAGTGATAAAAAATAAAATCCTATTTAAGCTGAGCTAGGGAGTGGTACTTTGACCATCTCTGCTTCCTGTAAATCCTTATCTCCTGTCTTTAGTTTGACCCTTTGCTGTAATTTCTACCCCCAGGTGATCCAGGTTGGTTGGAGGGCTTCTTCCCTCCCAGCTCAGGGGAATAGACCATTTCAGTTTTGTATTTGATACCTATGGGATTCAAAGTAGAGGTTCCATTGACTCAGCTTTCAAATTCATGTCAGGTTCGTTGTTTGATCTCCCCAAGGAAACGGGTGTTCATTCACCTGAGGAAGTTATGTCTGAACTGGGAGAGCTCTCCAGTCATCACCCAGGAGCAAAGAAATAATTTCCAGCTTTCACAACCATGTTTCTAGCACCTCTCCTTTGCCCCCTTCTTTTCTGTTTCATAAACCTTATCTTCACTCACAAGCCCTTCCTCAGAACCAGCACTTCTTATCATTTCCCTTCTGGCCTGAGAGATGTTCACCATCCACCATCCTTTTGTCACATCTTCCCCCAAAAACTTTAGAGTGTGAGCTCATGGCCAGCACTGCCAAGGGAAGCTCCCCAAAACCACTTGTGTGAGTCCCTCCGGGCAATCCTTTGGAACATCAGGCATTAGGCATGCAGGACTGCTTGTCCTTGTCCTCCTCCATTAGTCAATACTCGCCTGCTGTCTGCAGTGCTATATTTAAACAGTGAACTACTTGGAGCACACCCTCTCCTTCCCTTTTGTGATTGCACAGTGCCTCATAAAATGGGGTATTGCTTCACGGCTTGTGCTTCTCAACATGGACGCAAAGCAAACAAATAGTATTAATACTACTGAAAGCCTTTCCTTCCTTCCTGCTTTTGTCTTTCTTTACTTTGCTTATTTTTTCTTCGTTTATTTTTTCTTCATTGTTACAGCTAAGCTTTTTTCACTTAAAGAAAAGAATCACTCAGATATTGCTTGGTGTTTATCTTCCCAAAGAATGTTCACTTCTTAGTCCAAAGTTAAAAATACTGAATACTGAAACAAGCAACATGGAGGTTGTTTTTAATAAAATAATGTATCTTGGTGGGCACAACTGTTGTTTGGGAAAATAATCAATTCTGTCTCAGCAAAAGCCTATGCATAGTATTGAAACCAACCCCTAATTAATTTGTTTTTCTTTTTCTTTTGATAAATACCTCAAAGAACAGCTCTTTTGTATTAAAAAAACCAAAAGTCACTTACACCTTTCTTTTTGATCACTTTAAGAACTGCTACTGAATTATTAACTTCGTTCTTAGAAAACATCTTCACTTCCTCTCAGTTGCATCACTAAGCATGGCATACAAAACACAAGACACAGCTGCGGCTCATAAATTACAATTTTTCTTTTTTTACTACAAATAGCAAATTTTCGCCCAAGTGTTGTTTTAGTTATTCACAAATTATTTGTATATAGGAGAAAAATGTACCAAGTAGTTTTGGCTCTTTATTGGAGAGAAGATATCCACAATTTATGCAACAGTCTATGGTCAGTAATACCCAGGCAGTAGAAGTCTTACATGTAATCCTCATTTCTTTGTGTGGGACCTGAACCCTTCTTCCCCAGAGAGTGGTCTGAGCAGCAGCCTGAGGGGTATTTATGGAAAAGGGCTGACCACAGAGTTCTTCTGCAGCCCTGCTGGGGATGGGATATGGCAACAACCTTACTAGTTTTGTTGTTATTTTGCTTCAGGGATAGAAAAGAGAGACACAGACACTATAGCAAGATATGAACTGTTAATAAAATTTAAATTTTTGTATGAGCTGTCTTTTTATTTTCCAGCAAAGACTGTTACTAAAAATTGTATTTAAGTGAGTAAAAGAAAAGACAAAATTTCAGGCGTAAAATACCAGATTGTCATAAACCATGGGAAATTTCAACTTCTGGTGTGATTGGGCAGCAGCCTGATGGAAAAGAAGACAAAGGATGGGACTGGATTTTTAGTATGAGCAACTTGTTCTCCATTCGTATGTTCACTGCATCCCAGAGAATTAATGGCTCTATAAATGAGCCACTGAAATGGTAAGAGTTATCTACATATTCTATTTATTTTATAATAGCTGTTAATCTCATACCTGATTTGATAACACAGATCATCACATCTTGATTTTTGCATGCCTAATTTAAACAGTAATTAACTGTGCATTATATATGCAAATTGCAATGTAGAATTCTCTAAAAGTAAATGAGGATGGGGCTGTAGTCCAAAAACAAGTGTACAAAGCTGTCGCTGAATTCCTATGTGAGTGTAAAAAGGAGACCAGTTGAAGAAACAGAACGGCTACTCTGTTATAGGTCAGCCCATGCCAGTAGGTTTCCAGACACATGGTGAAGGGGAAAGAAAGGTGTTAACCTTTGGGGCCACATCCATCAGAGCCTCATGACCAGAGTATCCCTTCTGGGCAAGTTCTGCTATCATAAAATCTGGCTGCTTTCATGGCTCAAAGTGATCAGAAGAGACCCAAGATGCTGTAGGAGAGGATGTAAGTGACAATGTTTCCTTTTGGGGGAGTGAAAGAAATAGATATCTGAAAGGTGAAGTGCAAATACACACTGAACTCAGGCTGACAAAATTTGGTACATTGCCTTTCAGTCCAGATCTGTGATTTACCTCTGAAACTGAGCTGAATGGGACATCTAAATAATTGTTTCCATGTGCTGAATTCCAGTGACAAATCAGATTTGCAATGAAAACACAAACCTTTAATTACAACGGCTCCATCACCTTAACAACAACTTAGGCTCTTGTTTCGTGGTCACATCCATGAGAAAGTTCACATCCCGTGGAGATAAGTCCTGCTTCTCCCTGCTGCTGTACACACGCCAACCCTCCTCCCTTTTGCCAACACACACACCTGTGTGGCCAGGCAATAAATTGGCTCTGGGAATTTATCTGGCTTGAAACAAGCCCTTTTTCCTCTAAAAAGAATTGCCCCCAAGCTCCTCAGCACTGCCTTTGGGGTGAGCTACTGACAAAAAAAACCCTGGGTGAGGTAGTGGCAGCCTGCTCTCTCTCTCTCTCTCTCCTTTTGGGGACATTAACTTCTCAGGATCAAAAGTGGTCAGAAGGAAAAAGAATCCCAAATTGTTCTAAGTTTTATGGGAGGGATTTAAAAAACTGGCTGGTCCAAACTTCTGTACTAAGGCAATTAAGTTGTCTTTGTTCTTTGCCCAAGATATAGTTTTTCTCCACTGTTTTTGAAAACTTCCAGTGAAGGCTGCCCTTTTAGATTCAAGACAAAACAAGAGAAAATTTCTCTCCTCTATCTCTCTGAATCCATCTAATCCTTCTTGCTTCCTTTTGACTTATCTTTACATATGTATCTATTGAGTTGTGGAAGAGATTTGAGTGATGTGTTCTCCAAAAATTGCCTATGGTTTTCAATATACCTATAGAATAACATACCTTAATACCCCTTAGGACATGAAGGAATAAATACCTCAGCATGTACACACCTTCAATAAGTATTTGTTTTTAAAAATAGGCATGTAAACAGCCATGCTGGAACCTGCAGAACTTCTTGGTGTAATTATTACTGTCCTATGACTGTATCCCTGGATGATGAACACTCTTGTAACATAGTTCAATGTAAACATTTGATGAGCTAAGAAAAAGCTTTCTTTTTTGTTGGAAAAAGGTTCCATTGGGTTATATTATTAAGAGATGTAATTTCCTTGAAATGTGTGAGGAATAAATTTTTTATGTTGCTAAAATATCAACTGCTAGAGCAGTCTGTTCCTGAAGGACTGTATCCCATATGAGGGACCCATATGGGATGCAGTGCTGGAGCACTACGTGGAGAACTGCAGCCCATGGGATAGACCTGTGCTGGAGGACTGTGTCTCATTGTCTCATGTGATGGACCCGACGCTGGAGCAGGGGAAGAGCACGAGAAGCAAAACAGAGAGAACATGTAATGAACTAATTGGAACCCCAATTTCCCATGTCACTGCTCTGCTGGAAAGAGGAGGAAGTAGAGAAATTGGGAAGGAAGTTGAACCCAGGAAGAAGGAAGGGATGGAGGGAAAAGGTGTTTTAAGATCTGGCTTTATTTCTCATTATCCTACTCTGATTTGTATGTCAGCATACAAGGATGCTCCAAAGCAATCCAGCCCTCCCAGATGTCAGTTGCCCTAAGTAATCCTATTGTAGAGCAATACTTTTAATTTTATCTATCTGCTAATCTGCAAGGTCATTTCTCCAATCTTTCTCATCCTGCAGGCATTCCTCAAGTCAACTCTTCCTCTGGCCCTCAGATCACTAAGTCTGTTGTTCAGTACGGTCAGGATATAGCCAAGAGATTCTACCTTTTTTGTCTCTACTTTTGGTCATCTACTGGTGATAGTAAACACCTCAAAATGTCATGGCTCTTTATCTCATGTTTTTATTATGAACACTGATACATATCTCCAACTGCGAGTTGTTCAAACATTGCTTGAAGAACCTTTTGCTTCTCCCTCATCTACAGTTTAGTGAAGACATTATTTATGTTAGACTCTATTCTCACTAGGACTCTTTCCCTTGCTCATCTGAGCCCTGCACCACAGACAGAGTCACAGGGGCTGTGAGATACACTGCCTGGGTAAATAAATGTTACAACAATGTTTGCAGTTACTCCTTCTGGAACAGCACTGCCACGTAAGGTCATATTTATTTCCATAGCCTTTGTTTTCTGACCTGTTGATTATAAGACCTTTTTGTTTTGCTGTTCTGACTAAGCTGTTTGTCTTTTGTTGTATCTCATCTGCTGATGAATAGATATCCTCAGCAAACCAAGACCTCCAAACACCCCTGGGACTCCAGTCTCTGTGCAGATATTTGTTGCACAGCACTACAAGACATTGCAGGGAGATGATGTCCCTTTGTCTATGTGGGCAGTGATATCAAAGCAATGATTTAATTACCTGTGTACTGAGGAAGGTTTTGGAAATAGAAATGATTTTGCAAAGAAATCAATAAATTTTCATTGTCTTGTTGCAACAGCATCATTGTCAAACACTTTCCTACAATCTTTCCAAGTGTAAGAGTACTACTTGCTACTAATTTTTTGTTCATCTGTGTTATGTAGCATAAAGGTATAGTCAATGAACAAAGACTGGGAAGGAAACCAGCTAGCTCTACTTAGTGGCTTGTCTTTAGAACAATTTTACAAAGCTCCATATTGGGCAGGAGCATTATTTATCTCCAGTTGTTTCCTTACACAGTTCTGTTGTGGTAGATTTCCTCCTTCCCTTTGAGATGAATTTTAGACTCTGTTCCCTGCTGTAGTTGCATTCATCATATCACTCTGAGTGGATGTACACTTCCTATCCTTGCTGTCAGTTTTTATAACTCTGTCGCTGACTGCTGAAAACTTCCAGTTCACCCTATGTAATCCATGTGATTATCCAGGCCTTTTCTCTTACCTACACTTCCAGGTTCAGTCTTCTGTCAGCTGGAGGTCTATTTAGTGCACAATAGAAGTAGTCCATTATCCATGTATTGCCCTATGTGTTTTTGCACTTGTGGTAATTCTCTGCTTCTTCCTTTCTTTGGAAAGTCCCAACACATTCTCAGCTATATCAGTGAATGTGCTTCTCATGGGTTTCTAGGTCTAGCTCACGTGATTGAAAAAAGATTTCAAGTCCTTTCAGACAGAAAACTCATCTGAAGAGAAGAAGTTTGCAACAGTGCCATGATGCTTCCTATTGCATGACTGAGCCATATTCTCTGGGTGACAACTTCTAACCAAAAGAGCACCCATTTCCTTAGCCTATGCAACCATATCACTTAATCTGTCACCACATTACAAATCCTGCAGTTAAGAGATGGACCTAAATATGAAAAGCTCAAATTGTATAAAATACTTCTACTCTCATTCTTCCAGAGAGCCGCATGGAAGGCTCTTGATCAGAGGTAATTTTTTTTTCTTGCTTTCTTGCTTGTGAACTACCATCAGTAGTACATGTCTGTTTTACAAGTAAAATATGAACTCAGGAACTCCATTCAAGCAATATAGTTTATGCAATTTTATACCTTTGTGAATAAAACTAGTGGTATTACTGTGATAGTCATTTGTAAATCACCAAGTGTTCAACGTTCATTTCTGGTTCTACTAACATTAAAACACTACAACCCACCTGATCAGTGTTAATAGGTATTAAACTATATAAGCTATGAAAACTATTGACAGTGCTGGAGAAGTTTCTGTGGACACTTTTGGAAGACTATAAATGCCAAACAACTAAAAAAGCTCAGGTAGGCTAGAAAACACTATATAACTGATCTTTACCTCAAGTCACAGGATAATGATGGCTTTCTTCTTTGTGTGATTAGTTCATGACTTCTTACTTATAGCCAGAACACTTTTTTGTGGTTGTCAGCTGCAGGTGCTGGTTCTTAGGCTGGCATATGCCCTTGGCTAGAAACCTCCATGCAAGGGCTGAGATTCCTCTTAGAACACCATCAAGAAAATTACCATAATGATCCCAGCTACTGCAAGTCAAAGTGGGCTTGAAGCCTCTTGGAGAACACAGTGGAGAGCTGCTGCCCTTGCAATAGGCTGCTGGAAATCAGTTGTCCCCTGCCATCCAAGAGCCCAGTGCTTTACAAACAGTATGCACCTACTCCTAAGCCCTTGGATAGCTACAGAAGTTAGTAAGACCATGGTAAGCATTGGCTATTTGACACTAAGACACAGAATGTGGAAGCTTCTACATTTGTTATGTGCTGTGAACCAACAGGCCAACAAGCTTCTGCCAGTAAATCCAAACGCTGTCATCAAAGCTGCTGCTCAGGAACACAGACGTATGAGTTAATAGATCCTGACAAAATCAAGCTCATCAATAACTTAATCAAAATACACAAGCATGTCAGATGATAACCTTTTTCTTTCAGTACTAAAGATTAATAAAAGGCTCATTGTCACCAAATCACAGAAGGTTGCTGAGGCTATTTTTTGCTGAGTTTCTTAGGAATTAGAGGATAACTGGCAATTTCACTTACAGATATTTGCCCTCCTAGTCAGGCAGTGGCAGCTTGGAAGGCTGGAAGAATGATGGCTGTTCTGCATCTGCAGGTAAACGAGCTCTAAAACGATAATCTCTGGTTAGGAAGCCTTCTCTTGGATTGATATACAGAGCTGGAAACCTCTATTAAAATGTGTGTTCAGGATCTGGCCCTGACTTCTGGAACCAGGATCTAGCACAATCCGTCTACAAACTGGCTCCCTAAGGCAGCAGCCATGCTGACTGACCTCTCCGGGCGCTGTGGCGAGCGTCTGCTCTGCTGAGCAGTCCCAGTCATTTTCTCATCATTCAAAAACTCAGTGACAGCAATCTGCATGCCTTGCTTGGCAGCCATCCCAGTAGCACAAGAGCACTCTGTGATGGCCTCTTTGAGTTTCTAGGCTCGTGTGATTATTTGTCAGACCTTGTAACAGCAACATTTCATGCTATCTTCCACGGTTTATGGATACAACGGCACTGCAAGTGAAATATTAGGCATACACTCTTCAAGGGACTAAGCAAATCCGTAGAGATGATCAGGGGTTCTGAGCTCTACTTCTTTAAGGAGAATATATCCATATATATGGACACCCTCCCCCAAAGAAGGATGGATTTGGAACCTCTGCTCTCAGATAGGTCCCATTCTTGCATGTGGAATTCCAAAAGCAATGACAGATTAGAAACTCATGCCAAAGTCGTTCAAGCATTTAATAGAGTCTGAAGAAGGCAGTGTCAATCTTTCCTTTGTCCAGAATTACTTTAGCAAAAGTATGCAGGCTCTTCACATTCTCTTCATGGTTCAAGTGAAGCAAAGTCTCTTCTAAGTGCAGCAATCTCGGGACATTAAATGGCATTTAACCTAAATTGTTAACTGTTGTTTATTCTTCATGTTATAATTATATTGGCTAGAAACAGGATCAAGTCAACAGCGTGGAGGAGACGTCAGTGGGGTGACTGTGAAATGACAGGCAGCAACACCAATCCCCGGCAGCTCTCGTGCACTCGCAGCTCCAGGCTGGGAGGGCTCAGGGGAGGAGGGGGGCTCTGCACATATGTCCAGAAATTGCTGCAGTGGATGGCTTGGCTCAGCTCTCGCTGCTATTTAAAGGCACATGAGCTGCATGTTAAATTGGGCATTAGTATTTGCCTGGCTCTCCAACATACAGCGGGTCTGACTGTGCTATACACACATCGAGGACAAAACGCAGGCAGAGCCCATAAGAACAGAAATTATAGGACACCAGGGACTGACTGCTGCTTTTCCTCTCCAGATGACAAATTCATAAGGGCAACTCCCCAAAACAGAACAGTATTAGCAAATTAGGATTATGGCTTGCCACTGTGCTTTGAGCTGCCAAGAAGTGCTTGGTTTCTTCCTCAAAGTGCCAGCTCAGGTAAATCTCTGGACTTTTAGTAAAAGAAAAGAAAGAGTATTTGCAAGCACTTGCAAACCGAAAAAATAAAGAGGATTTGTCTCTTCCATCACCAAAACACTCAGCATGGGTGCCCGTTGCTAGCAGCTATTCCAGCTCTGCAGGAGGGGGCTGTAAAGCCTTGGAACACCTGAAGATTTATGGTGGACTCATTCTAGGAAAATAAAACAAGGAATTCTGCTAAGTCTTTAGATTTCTGTCTAAAATACCTATCAGCTGACAAGCAAGATATTACCAAAAAGGTTTTAAAACACAAGTGAATGAGAGAGGAACCACAGGACTGCTGCGGTGTGTTCCGGGGGGGCACCAAGCATCCGTCCGCGGTTTCAGGGGCTGCCGGGCTGCTCCAAGGCACGGGAGGGCTGGCGAAGTTCCTGTAGGGGTTCACCCAACACACCGATACTCCAGGCGCGCTGAAGAAGGAGAGACAGGCGGAGGGGCATTCCCAGATGGTTTATTTGGCACCGGGGTCGTGCCGGGGAAGCACCAGCACGGGGGGTTACAGTTACATAAATACAGACACGACGGGGTGGGGGGAGGGTACAACACTCAATAGGGGAGCAGTGTGGGGTTTGAATGTGGCGGGCTTTGTGTAGGGTTACACAATACAGAGCCCTCCGGGGGATGGAGAACCGATACTGAGGAGGGGGGGAGGGAACATAGCAGAGCCTGGCCATGAGACAGACTGAAACTGGCCAGAGCACACCGCAGCATTGGACAAAGAAACTGAAGCTGTGTCTATGCTAGCAAATTAAATGTGCCTGGGGCCATTCCTGGCGCTGAGGTCAGTTGGCAAGGAGTAGCCTGCATCCGTAACATTAAACTGTCTTACCCTCCAAAACAGGGTGGCCACATGGAAACTGGTTCTGGGAGCACTCCCTGGCCAATCGTGGTATTGAACTCTACCCAGGAACTGGTTGGGATAGAGCTACTTGGCACTGGTCAAAATGTGTCAAGATCTGTGCTGAAAATTTGTGGTGTGGAGGATAGGTAGTGCTGAAAGATGTTACTGGTACCATTAAATGTGGTGGTATTGAGGTAGCCTGAGAATTTCAACCGCTGCTGTGGATGAAAAGAAAAATCTCAGAAAGAATAGGAGCAACTACACCCTTTTAGCTTCCTGGTTGGGAGCATGAGGACAAATAAGATGTGTACTTTGCCCTGAAAGCCTTGTTGGCAGGAATCACAGCCCTCATGCCATGGGTAGGCATTCACCTCCTCTGGAGTACAGCTTTGCATTTTGCCAAAGAGAAGCTTTTTTAATTCAATTTTTTTTTTAAGTATAGCTTTTCCTATGACTTTGTTTGGTTTATAAGGCTTTGTTTTGCTGTAATTTGCTTCCTTATTGTTCTGCACTCTGCAACTTCTGGTACGTATGTACTTTCTCCTCTCAGCCCTTTTCCATCTTCGAATTTCATTTTCACGACAAAAGATGGCAAACAAAAACACTGAATAAGACAGCCACAATATTTGTTGTGATGGAAGACATCAGTGCTTAGTTATTTAAAACAAAACAAATTAAAATAAATCCCTGGAAAGATGATTCCCTGCTTCTAATGACAGCTCCTTTTGTAAATCTGAACAACGTGGAGCAGGCTGGCCATGGAGCTGGGCTGTGATTTCTTAATGCCACGTGTTCAGGGGCAATGTTCATTTCAGTTTTTCTCACAATCCCTCATTTCCATCACACAACTGACATTTCTTGGCAGGATTTTTAAAAACATTATATCAGGTCCCTAATCCAGTTCAAAATACAGTCCTGTAAGCTGTTGTGCTGTCACAGCTGGATGGGCTGGAGACCAGCAGACAGGACACAAGAAAGAGAGAATGGGACACAGGGAAGGTACCAAATATTGAGCTTGCATTGAGTTTATAGTTGATCTCTCTTTCCAGTGCCTGCTGCTTTTGCTGTCTGCTTCACCTGTGGGTGAAAGCATAATCTGAGGAGATAGCGAGCTCAGGCTTCCACAGCTGTTCCATTGTTTGTTTTCTTTGCACGCTCCTTTCTTCTCAGACTTCAGCAGTGATTTGTGCAGATAGACCCATACTCCTGTACTGCTCTGGAAAAGCAGTGCTAAAGTTTCCTCTTTCCAAGAAGGAACCACTCAGAAGACAGGATGTTTTCACAGCAAACATCAGTTTCTTTTGCCTGTATAAGACTGGTAGATCTGGCCAATGCAACCACCCCTTTGAAAGCAAGTCGCTAACCCATCAGGAATTCCATGATCACTCAGGTTATTTAATAGACCTTTTTTCCTGTGTTCACCTTCACTAAAATGATTAACAGCTATTAGATGTTTAAAGCAATTAACAGCACTGTTGAAAGGGGAAGAACTGAGACTAGAAGAGAAGGAAGAGATTGGGGAATGCTCCTTCAATTAGATTTTTTCAGGTTGATTCGGTCTAATGAAAATCACTCTACAGTACTCAGGAATATGTCTGAAGCAATCATGGAGGTGTTTGCAGCTAAAACCAGCTCTCAGACATCTGTGGTTGAATTACCCAGTTTGTAGATTATCTGTGCCACAGATAAAGAGCTAGCTGATGTCTGACATGGCTCATTAACATCAGTACCACATGTATAAAGCATTACATATTCCAGAGTCAGGCTGGGTCTGGAAATAGTCTAGCCACTTCCATTCAGGGCAAAGCTAAGGTTTTCTCTCTGAAAACTCATCTGGATGTGAGCTGACTGTGTATAGATGTACCTGTATCATATTCCCTGCTGAGCTCCTGAAGAATCATCAGGGTTTATCACAAGCTTAGGCACAGAAAGTGTGAAGGAGGTGGTTTGGGTAATTTAAACTCATTAGGTTAGGTCTAAAAAGCCACATCTGACATGAGCTTCGCCTAAGTCTAACTGGATCCAAGCTAAGTTGGTAAAAAGCCTTTGACCATCTCTGTTCTGTGCTCTCACAGACCTGCATTGTTCCTTGTATCCATCACCCAGACTGTCTCAACACTCCTGAGGCTCCAGTGGGGAACCAATGACATCTTGGAGGATTTGTGAAGCTGCAGAAGACTGGAAAAGAGGTAAACATTAAAAGACCTGGTATGAGTCAGATCAAAGTCATTAAAAGGCTGAATAAAAAATTGCCCGTTGGACTGTGATGGGGCTAAGAAGCTCAGATACGAAGTAGCAGTCCACAGGTGTTGGCCAAGAGTAAGGTACACTGAAACAAGTTCATTTCTTTCAACATTTTGATCCAGCCCTGCCTGTGCCTGTGGCTTTTCTTGCTTCTGGCTGTGGGTGTTTTCCAGCATTTGCAAAGGATGCAGAGATGATGTCACCAACCTCAGTGTTTGGGTGGTCCTCATTGCAGCCCTCTTCAGAGGAAATGAGGTGGCTTGGTAGTGCAACTTCTGTCTGGCACTGACACCAGATCTGCGCTTCAACAGTAACATTTTCTGATGAGCCTTTCACAAATAAAGGCTCATCATTTTACTGCTCCTGGTTCTTGACTGGCAGAATATCAGTTGATACACAACTTCAACAAGCACCAAAAGAGTTTTATCCAAATCATAACACAGTATGAGGAGACAGAAATATTTAAATAAGGTATCTAAACAATCCTGTATCTTTCCACTAATTACAGCAGAGTAAAAAAGAAAATTAAATACCCTCCTTAAGGTATTTTTAAGTAGCAGTTTAATTCTAAACTGGATTTATGTAGACATTAGAGTTCCTCTACTTCAACTGCACTCTACTTGTACATTAAGTAATTGTATGACTAGGTAAGGTTGTGCAAGTATTATGTATGTGTTCTTCCATACCCTGAGATATTTCAACATGCATTTAAAAGAAGAAAATCTACAACTCCAGACATTGTCTGGAAGAATCCAGTTAAAAGTGTAGGGATGTAATAAGAGACACACTTGTTTTCCAGCAAAAAACCACTGTGAAAGACTCAGCACTAACACACTGCCCCTCACACTTTTAAAACCACATATTCTCTACATGCCACATCCAAGAAACTTCCTTTCTTAACAGTGATCAGTATTTTCCAGTCCTTCAACTGATTAACACCTTATTTGTCACATACCTGAAGGGAGGCTGAATTACACCCGTGACTCAGATCTTTCTCTTACTATAATTATACACCTACAGCAGAAATGGAGGTTTCATGACTTTGTCACTGCAGGTAATGGATGTGTCTGTGTGCTGACAGTGATGTGAGTTATCCATCTGCCTGTCTCCTGGCTATCAGAGAGAGATTGGAGTGACTCATCTCTGGGGCACCAGGTCGTATCAGATTCTTCACGCTAGTTCCTTCTTGTTTCCTTGCTCTTTGAATTTTGCTCTATGTACAGGAAAACCTGGGACCAACCATCCTATGATTACATTTTAAGGCCGATTAAGTGACTCAGTTGGAGGATCTCACCTCACTGCAGATGCCAATGTGCACCAATCTGTGTCAGAGCTGGCTGTTCTGGGCTCCTCTTTAGTCAATGGAGGGAAATCAGCCTGATTCATCTTCACGGGATTAAATATCAGCATTACATGAAGTGACTCCTATAAAAGTTATAAAAAGTGTGGGTTTGTCGCTGTGGGACATGACACGGAACTAGCACAGACCAGACAACAGACAGTTCGAGAAGCAAGAGAGAGAGAATTTTATTTTTGCCTTCCTTATATATCTGTGCTAAAAACTCACAGCTCATTGGACGAAATTTTGTCATGCTCAATTCCCAAATATGCCGTGTCTTGAATCAAAAACAGACCTTGAGAAAACAGGTGTTCATGACTGTTTACAAGAACTATATCATTGTTTTTCTCAGAATACATGGGAAAGCAGAATTTCTCATGAATGCTGCAAGAAGCAGAAGAAACTGTTACCATTGAATTTTCAACATCCACTTGGGTTGCTTTGCTGATTCCTGACACAGCCTGCATGATGAGCTCTAGTCTCGATGGCTACACAGCAGAAAACCTGCAGTGATGGGTGATGTCTCCTGCTCCAAGTGAGTCAGAAACATGCATTTTGAGATCTGCTCTGTTATCCAGACGTAGTCTCCCACCGCTCTCTACATGACTTATTGCTCTTTCTTTTATTATATTTTTGTTCCATAGTTCAAATTTGGGCAGATCCAATGGATTAATTGGTATGACAAATATAGGACAAAATTAAGTTCTTTTATGCCCATATAAAAGAACACCTCATCTATTAAGATAAAATGCCCTAGGCAGTCTTTGCCCCATCTTCAAATCAACAGGCTTCTAGTCTAAAGTAATATACAATCAAAAATTCATACTTGCATCAGAATAAACTGGACACTCTTCAACCTCAAGTCACCTTGGAAAGGCTGTCCGGACTGATACAGCTGTGCCAGTCCTCCAGGGCTGAGGCTTTTCCCATTATGGTGTGCAATGGGAAAATCCCAGAGGTGCCAAAGACACCAGGGTATGGGCACTCCCTCTGTTCTGCAGATAGCAGGGTCTGCTGTCCCCTGTGGTGGCAAGAGGTAGAACAAGCAGGTGTCAGAAAACCTTCAGAAACTGTCCTGTAAACCAACTGGAGACTAATTTGACCTTTGATTTGATGTGATTTCCACTTTGGTGCAGCAGCCCAGCACTGCAGGCAGTGCACCTGGGTGCTCACCAGCCCTGATTTGGTCTTTCAAAAAAATAATTGCTAATTTGCCAAGCTACAGCTTTAAAGACCTAGTTTCAAAAGAGGCAGCATAATATGTTCTTTCCAGGATCTGAAATGCTCCATTGGATGGTTTCCCTGGGTTTTTTTTCCTTATTTATTTTGATGTATACATTCAGTAAAAGGATAGTATCTAATCCCAACTCTAATGCCACTGGCTCCTTTTTAAATACAACTGTAGCAGTAAGCACTTTTGCTGAACAATCCTTTTGGGAGGAGGAGAGAGAAAAAGAAGAGCTTAGCAACAACTAAAAGGCCATAACATTTTAACAACAAATATTTATCAAATCACATATAAGCCCTTTCAGGATTATAATCAATTTCTGTGAAAATAAATTTAAAGAAGGATTATGGCAATTTAAATACAGTTATAAAAGTGCAGCCTAGATAGGTAGGTAAAAAAGAGACATTAAAATTTCTACAGCATTCACAATAACTTTGCTGTGAAACCTGGGACCAAACCAAACAAGAGGTGCTGAGAACAGCCAGGCTCAGACGCGGTGGCCTCCACTTCTGAAATGCACCACCCCACCAACTTATGGCCATGCTGGTTTTGAGCAAGAGGGTGTAAAACCTGCTCTTACATCACAGATAGTTGTGATGAAATTTTTGAGTGCCATTTCATAAGAATATTTATGTAGTCTTTATTCCTTCTAGGCTTTTAAAAGCCACATCCAGAAAAAGATGTTCCATAATCCAACCTTCTCAACATTGTTATCCACCATCATGCTCTGGAAGAAATCCTTTCTTCTTGTGTCCTTCGCTCTTTGATACAGTCCCAGAGACCAGGATATCCATGAACTGCAGTTTGCCTCCCAATGACAATGAAAGTTCCCAGCTCCAGCTGGTGCCCAGGACCAGGGTTTCCCTGCTCCTGACTCCACTGCACCTTGCCAGAGCTGCAGCTCTGCCTGTTAATGATGCACTGTTCAATGGCATCATAATAATGTTTTACAATGGGATAAGACTGACAAAGTACTTCAGCTGGCCGAGGCTGCGAGTGAATAACACCAAGGTGTCAGGTGGGAGCAGAGTGGTGCAGAAGGCCCTCAGATCTTTATTTCTGATCTGAAATCACGCCCTTCAGGGCTCCATTGTGACCGAAAAGGCAGGAGCTTGTGAATAGAATTTTTCAGGAATGTCTCCATTAGTTTTAATGCCCAGGCATAATTGCAGTACAGATTTTGAACCAGGAACCTGGAAAGTTTTGACAAGCTCTATCAAAACTTTTGCAGTTCATCTCAAGGACTAGCATTACAATAAATGTCATTCTCTAGTTTATAGTCATAATCCTGGAGCAAGAGCTGACGATTGTTAATTTTATGCTTTCTCTCTTTCTGCTTACTCATTATGTCAGCATATTTCATTTCTGCTATGCTTTCTGAAATCAATCTTCATTTTAATGTATAGCTCCCTACTGCCTTTTTTTACAGATGGAGATTTAGTGTTGGCCTCTAACACACTGAATCCATTTATGATAGTTTACATAATCAGATTTTCAGTGCACTGTAAATCTGTCTTTAAATGTTTACATTGCTTCAGGACTAAACTGGTTAACTTTCTGAGTTGTTTTTCATCATCTGTGTACAAGTCACCATTTTAAGGAACAGTTAAGATGCTATTTTGGTGGGGCTTTAGCACCTTCCATGTGTCATTAATTATTTTTTCCCCAATGGGGAATTTCTACAAATGATGTTGTATTTCAGAATAACAATTACTTTAGTCATAAATATCTTCTAAGCTACTAAATGTCAAACCTTCTTGCAGCAGTAGGGTAATTCATCTCTTGAATATAGTGGTTGACTTTCTCAATTAAACAAAGTGATGAAATTTCACAGGGAGGAACAAGGAGAAATAGCCAAAACTTTAACATGCAGATGGGTTTTGAACCCATGAAGCAGCTCTTATGGGAAGCAGGAATGTGCTCCTACAGGCTGCCCATGGATTTCCTTCATGTATATGGCACCCTGCTTTTAAGCTCTGAGGAGCATCAAGACTAACAGGAGCAAGACACAAGCCCAGGTGCAGGGCAGTGCAGTCGGGGCTCTGAAATGGTCCCTTCCCGCCATGGAGGACCAGACTTCTTCAAGCACGGTAGTTTACTCTGCTCTGTCCTTTGCCAGTGGGCCACAACTGCAAGGTGTAAGCCCAAAGGAAGGGTCTGGCAGCCACTAAAGCAGACAACAGAGGAGCCTGCTCAGTTTACCCAGGCATGTGTTGCTTCACTGATGTGGTGTTTAGGAGGCTTCAGCTGAGTCACAGCTCAAGAGACACATGTGCCACCTTGCCAAGAAGAAATTGGAGGATGAAGACCCTCAGCAGCTGCCAGCCAGGCTGGAGCATGAAGACACAGCTGGGCTTTGCTTGCATTTGCGAGGGTGGGTCTGACCAGCAGCTGATGCTTCCACGAAGCCTGACATTTCCTCTTCTCCACTGTGAGGACAGCTCTACAGAAGTGCAACCCATCACGCAAGCTGAGTTTCTAAACTGATTGCAGTAAATCAACAAAATTTTCTCATAAGGAAGCCCATTGACTTTGGTTCATACCTTCTCATATAAAGCAGTCTCAATACCAGCCACTTTGAACTTGGTTTATAACTGTGCACACTGGGGTGTTATTAAATCATTCTAGAACCTGAACTGGTGTGGAGAGTGAGAAAATTGCACTAGGGTATAGCTTGCAAGTGTGGACAGATGTCAAATACAAAGTGTCCAAGTTCAAGGCTGAGAGATAACCACTTTCCAATCCCACAGCTGACTTCAGTTGCTCCCTGAGATAGCATTACCTTGCAAAACTAAGGGTAAAGGAGCAAATGATAATATGGATTTAACAGGAGCAAATCCAATATAACTCAACTACAGCTAGGTATCACTTTGTTTACCTTATGCCAATACCTGGGACTTAATCAAAACAGCCACACAAATGTCTATTTTAAAACATTTGGTCCAGGTAAAACCCTAGGTGTGTCCAGGAGGTTTATTTTGCCTAGATGAGGAGTAAACTGGGAAAAGAAACAGGTGGTGTGGAGGGGACAGAAGAGAGGAAAGAGCTGGAAGGAGCCAAGTCTGAAGTGAAAGCCTGGTGAGAATAAGTCAAAATATTTGTACTCCTGAAATACTGAATTATTAAAAAAACCCAACAAAGGCACCTAAGCTGTAAAGGACTCAGACGGCTCATGTGGACAGCAAGCACTGCCTATGGATGCTATTCCTGCCAACATCATACCCACTACATGCTGATATTTATGGGATTTTGGGATTTTTTTAAATTTTAAAACTTAGGAATAAACCCACAGGTTAAAAACTGTGGTACCAGCACATTATTGAAGTTATGATGTTAAACTCCTCAGAGTTTGGAAGGGCTAGAAAGAAGCACATCTGTGCTGTCTGTGCATATCCTCTGTCGAGTGGCTTTTAACTGCACACACAGGTCATACCAATAGCCCAGGCTCATCTGTGCTGGGCTTTCTCCATGTCTGACCTCACAGACACCTTCCCCCTGTAACTATGGGCTGTGTCACTCTGTTGAGTTCAGCAGGGTGGGCAGGTAGGAAATTTGTCTGGGAAGTACCAGCTGAATTTACAGAGCTTTCAGGGCTGGATGGCCTCATAGCCATTGAGTGTTAAATTGTTCTGACAGATACAGACACAAATTCTTCCTAAAACCTTGAGTAGTTTGTTTTGCCACTGGCCAGGACTTTGGCCCTAGAACGGGGGCGGGGGGGGGGAAGCATATTGCTTAATTGAGAGTATATGATCCTTATCAACCAGGTGCAGTAACTCCACGAAGCAAAGGAGAAGGTCAGCACCCAGCAGTCCCTGAGCTGCCCACTTTAGTCCCCTGTTTCATATGTTAAGTCATAAATTTGCCCTTACAGAAAAACATCCAAATTTCTGCCTTGCCCCAGTTCAAGCTGGATGTAACTTTGTTCTCTGTCTGTGGGATGTGAACTGTGCTAAGGAGTAGTATGTTACAGCTAAGGCTGTGCATGCTGCTCTCAGGGTGGCCATGCACTGCCCTAGGGGTGCTGCAGGTAGGTGGGGTCCAGGTGGAAATTTTGATTGCTCATTTTACCTCATTTGCTGGAGTTTTTGTTCCTGCTAGGGAGTTGTGTGTTATTAGAGGTGGTCTCTGGAGGACTTATGAATGTGATTGGGGCATAACAGCTGGGAAAGACCATCTGCCTGCAGAATAATTAGTTAGTCTGGAAAGGAGATCAGAAGAACTGAGATATTTTTTACTATCTGTTCATATCAGGAGTGTTCCTAACCAGATATGGATCTGAGCTAGATTTCCAAATTCACATATACTTGAACTTAAAAGTAACCCAAATCAGGCTTCATGGGCAAGGACTGAATATTCAGTCATGGTCATGGACAGGGCTTAATATACAAGTTCTTTGAATCAAGGAAGAAGAAAGATGGACTTGGGTAAAAACATGTGTATGCAAGAGAGAAAAAATAATTGATGGAGTTGGAAACTGTGTTGTGCAGCTCTGGGTTCACCCCTGTTTCTTTCTCCAGCATACATAGAAAGGGTGTTCCCAGCTTTCCAAAACAGGCAGCCACAATGTGTTCATGGATTTGGATAGTTTCTGTGTGCAGAGTACTCCAGCTGAACATCCTTAAAGTTAGGCTCTTTTTGCAGAGTTGACACAAGGGGACTGGCTGTCCTGGGGGATCTCTAATAAGCCATATTTACTGTGAGGTTGCTGGGTGCAATCTCATCTGCACAGATTTGTAATGAAGGTGTTACATGACTGATTGTGGGATTTGCATTTTTGCACATATGGAAAGGTGGAGCTCACATTTCTGCCAGGCTAACCTTGAAAATCAGAGCTGGAAGGAAGGAATGTGGGAAGGAATTCACCCTGCAGTGCAAAATGTGGATTTTGATAAGAGAGGCACCATCAGTCATTGCCTAGTGAGCATGAAATGTATTCCTGATAGTGTGTAAATGTAGCAGACTCGCACGTATAATGATGACAAAGCAATGACACCCTTTTATAGGAAGCACCTGAAAGGATTTAGGCTGCAGCTTCCCAGGATGCTGAGCCACGCAAGCCACTCCCTGCCTGGGAAGGGGTCCCCTCAAAATAAAATATCTGCCCTGAATACACAGGGAAGGAGCTGGTGCTCAGTGAGGGATGTGATGCTGGCAGACTGGATTTGGAGATTTTCTCACCATGGGTATGCTGAAACACCACATGTACATCTTAAAAAGCCTGTTCTACTTAAAAAGGAAGAAAGAAGGTATAAACTGGGTGTCCTCTGCATACACTCCATTAGATTCTCTAATCAGATAATATATTGGTCAGCAGTAGACTACAATCTACAAAACTCAAATCAGCTACTATTGGGCTATATATTTTAAGGTAAAAAGTTGATGTAGAGCCAGGATTGGCAAACCAGCCCTTGGACCCACTCAATCAGAAATACATCTAACAACAAATTCATGGCAGGAATTTCAAAAGAATGAGATAAAACACAGCCAGTGTGACAGTATATATGCTCTTTCTGTTTGCAGAGCCCTCAGGGTTCCTCTTTTTTCCACAGCCAGAAGATTCTCAAGTTTAACATTTAAAGTGGAAGTGGCAGTGCTCCTGTAATTTCTTGACACTTTTAAATGCATGTGTAAATGTGCTTTCTTAATTAACAATGAAGCAGAGCGGTTTGCTGAAGACATCTCAGTAGAAAGTTTTTGAAGTTGTATTTATAAACAAATTGCAAATCTCTTCAAATCCATAATTACCTGTCACAACTGATGAACACTGAAAATATCTTCCAAGATATTGTTAACCCTTTGGAGCTGTTGGAGCTGTGGGTTTTTATACCTTTGTTACTTCAAACAGAGAATGTTAATATGAAGTTTATATTCACCACGTGGCTCTGTGAATCAGATTTAAGGGAAAGAACAAACACTGTGAAACTGTGATGAAGTCTGGGGAGCTGGTGAAAGCATGCTTGCACAGACAGTGTAGAGCCAAGTGTGAGACACGCTGTACACTCCTGTGGGATGTTCCTTAACATGAATGGCAAGCTAAAATTGCTGGTTGGCTGCCTCAAGTGCCAGCTGTGCCCACAGGCTCATCTCTCAGCACTTCCTACCTCTGAGAACTCCAAAACATGCAGAATAAGCTGTGGGCATCTCCCCTGTCAGTTCTGGCAGGGAAGCTGCAAAGCGGAAAGGAGACTACATCATACCAGCTCCTCCATACGTGGGTTATACCTGGGGCTGGGGCTGCCCAGAGCGAGCCTGAAGCACCTGCTGCCACCCACCTCCAGAAGGCCCAGTTACACAGTCATCAGAGCTCTGACACCATTTCCTTACATTTTTAAATTACTATTAGTATCAAGAGCAAAAATGCTGTCTCAGCTCTTATATTTTTGACTGACATGAAGACTCTGAGAAGTGTGGGTGCTGCTGTTCCCTGTGTCCTGCCCCAGTGCCCCTCAGCAGAGATCCCATTTGTCTCTTCTTTCAGGATGAAGGTTTGGAAGATACCTATCTCTCAGTTTCATCCAATCTGCATAATGTCACACCTCTGACACCACAGCCACCCCCAGACACTCTGAGCAGTTGACTAGTGTCCTGCTAAGTGTGCCACACCTGTCTCACCAGAGTTCCCTTACACCCCGAATTAGGAGCTGGTGAAAATATGGCTGCTGGTCCAGCAGTGACTGTGGGAAATATGGACAAGGGGTGCAGCGTGGTTTGATTCTAACACTGATCCTGGAATGGTCCTGGTCAGAGCTGGGATCTGACATCCATCCTTCCGGAATGTTGTTTCGGGAGCTTTTAAGTAGCTCACACTGGCCACATGTGCAGTATGGGACCCTCCAATGTATCCATTTGAAGACTGTCAAAAAATAGACTCTCAAATGTATTACTGTGTATTTAAAAATGGAGTTACAGAAACACATTGCATTTCATAACAATGGTATTTCTGGCAGATACATTCCTCAATTAATGCTATTTGGACTTCTGGTAAAAAAATGAAAATGCCAGCAGTATCTCCTTCTACAACCTTACTCTTAAGATTTTCGATAGTAAAATAATTCAGCATTTCAAGATAATTTCTCCCAGCTAATCCTTGGCCTTGAGTATGCTGCAAAAAACCATTCCACTGTGTTCAAATAATGAGAAATACTGCTGGTACTAAAAGGAGGAGCTCAGCATCAAGGACAACATCCAGTTTTATCATGCTCCCATGTAGCCTGCTGAAGATAATAAAAAGAGACTCCAACCAGAAAGTTTTGTTCATCTCTAGCAGTTAAAATAATAATCTCAAAAATGATCCTGAAGGCCTAAGGATGGCAAAGACATTTACATAAAATAAATATTTTGATAGCTCATTTTTCAAGTTTATTCCTGGCAGACAATACAAACTTTTTCCCCCCTAAGTTTGTTTTGAACCATGGCTGTATTTATTTTGGGGTGAGGAGAACTGCATGATGCTTCATCTCCATTCCTGGGACTACAGTCCAATGAAGCTAATGAAACACTAACATTTACAGTAGTAGCACTCTTTGCTCATGCTTCGGTTCATCTCCTGTGCTAGCCTGAGCACTATAATCTTTCCCTTAAGCCTTCCAGGTAGCAACAAACCCATGGAGCCTCGGATTTCTCAGACTGAGCTCCCAGCTTTCCCCAGCTCCTGCTGTGAGAGGGGCACCGTAGCAGACCCAGCACTGCACAACTCAGAGAGAGCACAATGGCAGGAGGAGGGAACTGAGGTCTTTGCAGTGCCAGAGCATAAGACATTTCTTCCATGAGGCAAATGTGGGTTTGTGGTTCAGGAAAACTTTTGGGACCTGGCTTTCTATCCCCTGGAGTTTTCAATTGTAAACCAAAAAGTTATACACAGAATTGTTTGGAGAAAAGGAGCTGAAGTCTTAATTTTAGACTGAAAATTGCATTTCCAGATGGAGTTTGTAGATTTGTGACCTAAAGCTGTGGAGTGTATTAATACACCCAAAGTGGTGGCACAAGCGTTTTTTGCAGAGACAGTAAAGCAAGACTGAAATGAGCCCTCACCAAAGGCAGCAGCACAATTCCTGTGGTTCTCAAGGACCTGACATTTTCTTTAGGAGTGGAGGTGGATGAAATTCAGAGGTGACTGAAGTTCTCAGTTGTGTTTCTAGTGAAGCACAGCTTCCTCTGGACAATCTTCGAGGCAGCATCACATCTCTTGCAAAGGCAGCCCTGCCTGAGGGAAAACTCCTACTCCTGTCTGTCACCTCTGTTTTCCATCCCTTGGGGATGAGTTCAGGGATGCTGCCCAAAGTGGGACCCTAGAGGCAGATCAAGAGGGTCAGGGTAGGAGAGCAACTCCCAACACCTCTGTCTTTCCCACCTGCAAAGCCAGGGTGTGTCAGTTCATCTCACCACTCCTTTCAGCCTGCGTGTGGGAGCAGACGGGAGTCTCGACAATCATCCCCATGTCTGGCTGGTGAAATAGGGGGAGCCCCTCTGTCCCAGGCTGTTGGGGAGTGGGAGAGGGTGTTGGATCCCAAGCAGTGCTGTGAAGCAAATGAGGGAGGAACATTTATATGGTCATGTTGGTTCAAAATTATTTGCTGGAGGACAGGAGAGTATGCATGGAGGGGAAGAACAAAGTAACAATTCTTTGGAGAGGGGCTGGATTGCATTATCAGGCAATTGGCAAGGGCCAGAGTCATCATGTGGCTTCACCTTCACCAGCAACAATGAAAAAAGCAGTAGTGTGGCCACTGCCACTACCTCTCCATCACTCTTTACTGCTCCTGCATCTTCTCCTTCTGCTAAGGCAGCTGCTCTCCATGTGCTGAATCAGATCAGAGGATGTAACTCAGCAAAAGGCTGGGTTTTGGTGGCTTTTTTTTAAAAAAACCCTGTAGGTATTTTTCAGCCAGATCAGCCATCTGAACAGGTTTGCTCTAAGGCTGTGTTAGCAGAGCAGAAGCACTGGCACAGGTTGAGGATGAAGGAGAGAGCCCACCTGAGCCCACAGGGCACACATAGAGGTAACTCCAGGGTTCTACAGTTGCAGAGCAAAGGCCAGTAACTCTGGAAAACTAGTGCCCCTCTCATGCACATGGGACAGAAGCACAAAGCTGATCCTCAGAAAAAATCTTTATTTCTCAAATTTTTATAATTTTCCTTTAACTTTTGAGTCCGGCTATAGTTTGTATGCCTTATGCCTGCAGTTTTCCATAGTGTTGGGGTTTGGGATACTTTTTTCTTTTTTTTTGTTTGTCTCTCTGTCTTAGGAATTTTTCCCCATTCTTGTTGCTGGGGGGCGATAATGGGTGGGTGATTAAGAAAGACAAAGAGTCGGCTCTGAGATGGGTGGGACTAGCTAGCTAGCCTGTTATCTAAGATTCCCTGTTATCTGAGATTCCCCCTCAGAGCGGCGAGGAGATACTGGGGGAATGGGACTAGTTAAAAGAAGAGCCAAGCACAGTTTGAGGGGACTTCGCTTCTGGACATCCAGAGAGAGAGAGAGAGAGGCTGCTGGAGCTCCAGGAAGAATCTTCCACCACTGCAGGCTTCTGTCTTCAGCTGCGTGCTTCTACCAACCCTCCACCATCTGCTCCAGTGTCTCAAGGGAAGGAAATTTGGGATCCCCGAGCTCCCTTCCCCCTGCCAGGGAGCCAGCCTCTCCCGGCTGTGGTCCAGGAGCCAGCCCTGTCACAGCTAGCCGTCTCATCCCCTGCCTGCTGGGGCATCCTGCAGTTCCCAATTCAGCTGCTGAGCTTCTGACACTCCGGGACTTTGCTCATCCGTTGCCTTCCCAGCTTGCTCCCTGGCTGGCTGTGACTGCAACTGCATCAAAGGGGAACTGCTAAACTGTTCATTGGTTTGTTTTTCTTCTATTCTTTAGTTGTGGTTACCATTGTTGTTTGTTTGTCTGCCTCATTTTTATATATATACATATACATATACATATACATATACATATACATATACATATACATATACATATACATATATATATATTAGTAAAGAACTATATATATATATTTCTTATCTCGTTGCCTGAAAGCCCCCTTAATTTCAAAATTATACTAATTCAGAGGGAAGGGGATTACATTTCCTATTCTAAGGGAGGCTTCTGCCTTCTTTAGCAGATACCTGTCTTTGAAACCAGGACATGTTGCTGTTGAACTGCTAGCCGAATGAAGAAGCCAAGCCAGTCAAGTGGCATAAATCTGAATTTATTATGTAATTATAAAACTTATATAGACTTTTCAAAGGTCGTCTGGATTGGGTCAATCCAAAACCTCCCCCTAGGCCGACTGGCCAGGTTAGAACTGCCCATCTTTTCCAGAGACGTTTCAATAACATCTAAACTTTATCTTTATTTATAAAACACAGGAAGGAGAAAAATTCCCATGGGAAAGAATCTGTGTTACCACAAGGACACATAGATTTTTCGTTCTTAATTAAATGAGAGTTGTTGCAAGAGGACAGTGTCTGACACGATGAGTAAGGAACAAGGAAATCAACAGTAAAACAGCCATAAGTCAATGAAGGACAGTGAATTCACTGTAAGTGAGTGAAATGCAGGAAGAATGGGTAAGCAAACAGGATGACTGGCGGATTTTCCTGTGAAGATGGTAGGGCCCATCACCACCACAACTTTACTTCTGTTGGCAATGGTTCTAAGCCCTGTGTTGCCCCTGTGGTGGGAGTGGTCAGTGACCCAGGCGCTGCAGCAGGAAGCAGTCACCTGCACACCACTCCTGTAGGGATTTCTCCTGCTGCCTCCAAGTTTGTCTCGGTAGTGTTATCTGGATGTTCAGGGCTAAGGTTACAGCTCTGTCTCCCTATTTCCTTCTGCTTGCTTGTGTGTCCTCTGCCAGTTTCACACTCAGTTCCCAGAATAAGCTCCAAATTCAGGGTTTACAGCTTGCTTATTCCCTGCAAGTTTCCCTGATGGAGAGGCAAACAATAATTGACCATGAACTTTGATACCCAAGATAAAAGTTTCCCTTGTCTGCTGATTTTTCCATACCTGTATGACTGCAAATGTTTCTTCTATCTTTAGGGAGCACTGGCTCATTGCTTTACGTGGGCTCTGTGGTGCATCCTGAGCCTGGTGCTGGCTCACAGCCACAGCAAACAGAAATGCTCTAAAGAGGAGCCACAACCAGACAGCTGAGCTCAGCACATGATCATGAGGGTGTGCAGAGCTGGACATGGGGCTGAGTTCAGGGAGATGCCCCCTCTCTTCCCATGTCAAGGTATGTACTGCCCCAAGGATGCAGGATGTGGCTACACAGAGAGTGGAGGGGACAAACAGGGAGAAGCTCTGGGAATGAGGGGAGGAAGCACATGGGGCAAGGATGGGGGCTGGTGCAAGGGCCACAAGGGGGGTGTGTGATTTGAGGCATGACGGGTAGAACCGGTATTGGGGAAGGGGCAAGAGGCCCAGGGAGGGAGACTGGAGGGTGGAGTGTTGGTGTGGGACGTTATGGATGACAATGTTTGGTGGGTTGATGGTGTTTCGAGTGGTTCGAGAGGTGTAAAGGGCTTCTTTGTGCCCTGTGGCATTAAATAGGAGGGTCTGTAACATAATCATCCAGGCCTGAAGAAGAAAACTTCCTGGCCTCAGATCCAGCAGCAGAGTGGTTTGGATGAATGGCAACAAGTTTTCTTCACTGGGAGTTGCCACTTCAGATGTTGCAAGGCCCACTGGCATCCACACACGCTCTGCAAACAGGAAGCCATCCTGTCTGTACCGGAGCCCAGGGCTTGTTATCTGCAGGCAGGGAGCAGAGGGCAAAGGGCAGGAAGAAGCTCTGCAGAGTGTTGGGATGGTATGATTGTAGCTGCCAGCCCTGTTTCATACAGCCGTGGAATGCCTGTCACAGGTGGAGGCTGAATGCACCGCGAAGGTTGTTGGGGTCTGTCACACCAGTGGGGACCTCGTTCCAGGCATGAGGACAGTGCAGCGCTGGCCTGACCTCTACTGTCACCTTCTGACACTAATCTCTCATCCTCTGGCTGATTTCTGGACCTAGTCCAGCATTTTGTGTGTCTTGCAGGAATTGGCAGGCTTTGAAACTGCAGCTTCCTCACTTGGATGGGTGATGAAATTATTAGGATGACAACTGTGCTGGAGGGAGGGATTTAATGCACCCTCCCAGTACTTCCCAGCACCTCCCAGCTATATTAGTCACAAAGGTCACATCTATTAACAGACAGAGCTGTAGTGTGTGGCAAATGGGTCGCATGTTACCAGCTTCTTGTTTCCATTCAGTAATTCATGCTAGAAGGGAAGTACTTTAGTGTCAAACAATTTCTCTGGGACCAGAGGTCTCAAGGCAGGGATTGTTGCTTCCATCCACTGGTTAACAGGAACAGGAAAGAGAAGGGGGAAGCTACCAAAAGATTTTGCCTTACTTAAATTCCCCAAGGGGATAGGAGAGCAAGAAGTGAAGCAAGAAGCACTCTGAGAAACTTTTCTCCTACTGCCTTTGTATTTACAAGGAGAGAGACTTGGCAGATCCTTCCCCATGTGAGCTTTCTAACCAGACCTCTTCAAATCCCATGTTGGGCATCCATGTGTTACTGCCTGTCTACACAAGCTAGAATTGCCTTAGTAGTGGAAATGAAATGAGAAAACTCAGTTCCTAAGGAGCAGGTCCATAGGGCAAAGGCTTGGGTTTCTGCCTGAGGAAGAGTTGGCAGCAGCCACCACAGCTGTGGGAAGAGGTTTCCTCCCTGGTGGTGGTACAACTGTTAGTGCTGCTGTGTGGTAAATGAGATCAGAGATCTGAGCTGGCTGGAAAAGAATTTTTTTTTCCTTTTTTCCTCCTTTCAGCTGGGTGAGTTTTCAGCCAGATCAGTTCCGTGGGCCAGTTCTTGGTGCAGCTGCATGTTGACTTGTGATGGCATGATATGAAGACAGCACAAAAATAGACTAAAGGCACAGATGGGAGAGATTCTTTCAAAAGACAATGATCACCAGACTGCAGCCTGAATGACCTCTGAGGCTCCTCCTTCCCAACCATTAACAAAAGCTCTGTTAGGCAATGTCTTCAGCAATCCTGAGGCTTTGCACTGGGGAAGGTCTGCTCTTCTTCCAACATCTGCCTTCACATGACAGCTTCTCCTCCCCCCGAACATGTGCAAGAGGAGCAGATGTGATAAGGAAGACAAACAGGAGGCTGGATTCTGAAAGGGTGGTTGAGACCCACAGATGTAACCTCCTGCTGCCAAAATGCATCCTTGAATAGTGGGGATCAAGGAATGGTCTATGTGGAAATGCCCAGATTTGCAAACTGGGTGTCTGAGCAGCATGCAGGGAAACAAACAGAACACAGAGATGTCAAACTGCAGTGTCAGAACCAAACTCCTGCAAGCTTTTTTTTTTATCTCAATAGTGCAAATAAGAAAAAACTTGAATTGCTGAGAGCTAGAGACATCAGGCTGAGAAATAGATCTAGGTGGGGTGAATGGGTCAGATATTTGTAAAGTTTTTTGTGAAGGGCTGTGTGTCCATCTGTGCATGCTGTCCTGGATACACTGGAAGAAAACTGGGAAATACTAATAAATTGTGAAAGAAATTGCATTTCTTGGGTCTGAGAGGCTGGTTTTCTCACAAGCAACATGTTTGACAGGAATCTTTTTTGAGCCCTAAGCTGAAGGATGTTTTCAGCAAGCTGCTTGCTTGTGCATTTCCCAGTGCGCAGCTGATGTGAACAGACATGGCATGTCACAGACATGGAACGATTTCCAGTCTTGGTGCAGGTCAGCAGCTATACCATGTCTGCAAAGCAATTTGGCACATTTCTAGTTTAACCCAGTTAATCAGACCAGCTTCTTAAAATGATTTTTTATTCAGCACTCCAGTAAAAGCAGTCTACTTCAGCTGAAAGAATAAAAGACTCTTCTCTCGAAATACTGACTATAATGTGTGCACTTATTGAGAAACTTCATGTAGGAGTTGTAAACAAAACAAACCAAGATCAGCCCTACAAGAAAACACAATCTCAGAACAGGAAAGGCTTATTTCAAGGTCATGACCCAAAATAAGTGTTATCTGAATGAGAAAAGATGGTGGTATTTAGGAATATCCCCTAGAATGTGAAGCATTCTTTGGTTCTGTGAAGAAACATATTTATTTTTCTGATTATTGTTGATGGAATAGTACTTTAAGTAACTAATGAATTCCTTCCACTTGGAGGCCATATTTCTTAAACCCACATACCCCTAAGGAAAATTGAAACTCTTGGCCTTTTGGGGGGCTTTGCACCTTGCCTTGGGGCCATGACTCTGTAACTTCTCACTACTAGATTGTATCACATTTGGAGGCAACTCTGCTTATTTCAAAGTGCTTATTAAAATGATTGAAAAAAAATAACTGTGCTGTGGGCAATACCTACATAGTAGTTGTTATTTAGGATCATGCAGTCTCTGCAAAGGAATATCTCTAAATTCAAAATTGTCTTGGATATGATCAGGACTGAAATAATTCGGATCTGGCTGATAGATAACTAACACTGATAAATTGTAAATTCTGCCTGTACAGACTCACCTGTGCCACGTCTCCAGTTATCCTGGAGATATTCTTTGACCCTGAAACTCCTCAATTAACTGCTTGTCTTTATGTCTTGAGGGCTTGATCTGCTGGAGTCAGTGGAAGCTTTGCTCCTGATTATAGTGGGGCATGTCTGGGCTCAGACCAAGCATTGACAAAGTTGAAACTGCAGCTTTTCGTCAGCTTTCTTATCTACACCTTTGGACTGCAGTTTAACTGTGCCAGTTTCACCCAAACCCCTGACTTCACATCCTGCTGTGCTGCATGCTGCCACCTTAGCTCCATTTGGGATCCCTGTATTTACTATAGTCTCTTTATCTATTTTTGCTCCAGGTAAGAACAGCTGTGCTGGTTTAGATCATTTAACCCATTCATCTACTCTGCCTTCAACAGGGGCCATAAGCAGATTCATATCAATCAGTTACTGCAGTTTCCAACTATTTTCAGCTCAGAGGATTTCCTGAACCTGCTGTGGTTTGCCCGTGGCATGGACCCCTCCAAACACTTGGGTGAGCCTGTAAAGTTCCTCGTATCCTCAGCCTGCTCTGGAAAGACCTTTTTAGCAGGTCCACTGCCTGCGGTATGACAAACACCTTCTTTCTGTTTGTTTGGAACTTGGCTCCTAACAGTTCTATGAGCTGGTCCCTCATTGTCCTGGAGACATAATCAACACTCAATCCCTATTCACTCTCTTGGCATCATTAATGATTTCATAGCTTTCCTCATATTGTGTCCCCCATCTCATATCTTTTCCAGCCTTAGTAGTCCTATTGTCCTGCACTGTTCTTTGTAGAGAAGTTTTGTCACACCTTTGCTCACCCTCTTACTCTTCCTGGATATTTTCCATCTCTTCTCTATCCTTTTCAAGAGCCCAGAACTGCATAGAGTATTCAAAGTGCAGATGTGAGACGGATTTATACAGCACCACTTTATTGGCTTCTCCTTTTGTAGTAATCCCAAACATTTATTTGTTCTTTGACTGTTGCTGAGCAGTGATTTTATATTTTCAAGGAAGTGTCTGCAGTAGTTCAACCAAAGCTTCCCTCCCGAGTAGCTGCAATAAGCACGCAAAACATTATTTATATGTGAAGATGAAGTTGCTTCTCCTTAAATGCATTCATGGTTTTACACCTGCCTAGATTCATTTGACGTTATTTGGGCTGGTCATTCTCTCTCTTAAGATCTTCCTTGAGGGCTTCACCATCTGCCCTTGTATTCCCTGCCAACAACTTTGTATTACCATGAAAGTTTTTGACCTCCCTGCTCACCTCCTCTTGCACCTCTCTGCTGTGGTTTCCCTCTCCTACTCACATCTCTGCTTTTCCCTGCTTTCCCCTCTCCAAAGACTCACAATATTCTTCAGATTTCTTCACTTGGACCCATCATCCTTGATGTTTGTAGTCTGCAGCCTACACCATCCAGAAAAGCCATACTCTCTTATTTGTACTTTCTACTTTGCCATGTGGTTGTAATCGTGTCAGAGTTATACCAAACCTTCAGTGTCTGAAGGGAGACTGTCCCTGCTGCAAGGACTGTTGTGAGAAAAAGAAGAGACAGGACAGGATGCTCCTGCCAGGCAAATGAAGTAATATTTAGGAATTTCCAAAATTACTCATGATGTCATTTTTATCTTTTGAAAGCTATAGAAAATAAAGTTGTGAGTTTTGTTAACAGGAAAAAGAAGATTTATTATCCTTTTTTACCCTAGTGGTTTGCCAAAGTTTGGATTGTTTCAGTTAATTCTCTAGTGTCAGGATTGTTTCAAAACCTAGCTGTTTATTTATAAAGAACGGGCACTGATTTCTTTGCTTAACATGAGGAAACACTTTGCTTGCAGCTCCAAGCTCTTTTTCAGTGAGTGGTTCCTGCAGTCTGAACTACCCGGCAACACCCGGCAAAGCATTTTGCCAGCATAGCTCAGCTCCCTCAGAAGACTTGTGTCATGTGCCTGCCTTTTGGATGGTGGATCCTATTGTTTCAGACAGTTTATTCCATAAAGGAAGTTAGTTGTTCCCTGTTGCCTAATGACAATGGATAGGGCTGCAATACCTTCTGTTTCCAACAAGTTTTATCATGATTTATGATGGAAGGAACTTCATAGAGAGCCAGTGGTTTGCCACACACTGGTTTGTGTTGATTTTTCAAGAAATACTCTGGAAACTCTTTTTCACTACTGTCTTTCAGCAGTAAAGCACAGTTAAGGCATGCAGTATTCATATCATAGACACCTCAGCTCTCTGGAAGTCCTAGCTAAGTCAAGTCTTGCAGTAATTATAGCATGGAATTCCACCACTGGATGCAACGTTAGCCAGGCTTAAGACTTTCAGAGATTAACCTCCTGGCTAAGCTTCTCCGTTGAAAAGTCAAAAGTAGTACATTGAATCTTTTCTTGTTTTCAAGGATTCGTAAGTGGACTGTCTCTAATGAAAATGTTAGGGAGACAAGGAATTAATTTAGAAATCTGAGTTGGCTTTAATGACATTCAGAATTTGCCACATCCTTTTTGCACTACATAAAAAACTTTCAATAGGTCTGTGCAATTCCAAAAACTGCATGTGGCAACAACTGACTTCAGCTCCTGGCTCCAAACCTTTGCTGCTTCTCCATGTTGGAACATGTCTTGGCCTTTTCCAGTGATTTTTCTCATAGGGATGGTGTGATCTTTCCTCCCTCCATTCAGACTGGTTCATACTACAGTTCGGAACACATCTCTGAGCACCTGAGGTGATGTGGTCTGAGTAAACCTCCTGTAGCCTGCTCACATTTCAGTTATGTTCCCCAACATCCCTGCTCATAGCCACACTCAAACACAGCCTTACAGACCAGCCAGGCACTACCATTGCAATTCCCCAATCCCTGCACGGTGTAACCCAACTCATTGCACAGCAAGAGAGGCAGCAACTCTTCCATAATCCAGGGATTTTTTGTTCAGTGCCTGGGCTTTTTCTGAACTATCTACTAGCAAGATATATTCTCTGCTCTGCTTCAGAGGAAAGAGCAAAGAGGGCTTTCTAACAGCAGCCTTCTGCTGCACACTCTTCACTGCAGAGGACACAAATGCCTTTTCCCAAGAGACAGCATCGTTTTTCTTGTTATGGCTGCTGCTTCTCACACTCTGCTTTATGAAAGGATATATTTTCAGCTTAAGGTGTGTGCAAAAAGCAAAACCAAAGAAGTCCTCCAGTTGTGTGAGTGATGTTACAGCATGTTCCCTTCCATGGCAGCGCAGCAGCTTCCTCACTCTGGTGTGTGTCAGCATGAGGGTAAAATGTCCATGGGCAGGTTGGTGGGCTGTTACAGGCACCTGAGAGCTTTCTCTTGACTGTAACTTTGCTTACCACCCCTTCCTAGGTTTCTCTTCACCTCCAGCATCTCAAAGGGGAATTGTCTGTCCAGGGAGAGAGTGTCCCAGGCTCCCTAACACAGAGATGAGACCCTTTTCCATGTAAGAATCCAACAGTGAGACCTGGGCAGCTTTCTGCATGTGTCACATGTGTAAGCTCACAGTTAACACAGGCTGAGAGTGTTTGATGTGTCAGACAGGATCTTCTGTGTCTCTGGAGGTGAGCACACGCAACCTTGCTAAACCCCCAAAGGCTCATGAGCTTCTCCCGATGGTTCTTCACTACCTACTCTTTGCTGTGGCCAGGCTGATTGGAACAGGAGAGAATAGGAGCTGTTGCCCATAGAAAATGCCCTCTTTCTGCAGAAGCTGTTCACTTCTGCAATCCCCAGTGTCTTGCAGAGCGCTCTTGTGGCAGGAGAAGCCTGGTACCTGCTAGATTGCTTCTGCCTCAGGAGCTCTGCCAGTGTGATCCAGGACTGTGCCTTTGGAATAATTCTTCCCTAGCACAGCCCTGAAGTTTTTAACAGCTGAACACTCAATTTAGGTGTTGCTACACAAGGCACAGGTAGGTAGGGATGGGACCCTGGAGAGGTGGTGTTTTTTGAGAATACACCAGCCAGGTCTACATCCATGGAGGGAAGGAGGCTCTGGTGTCACCTGCTGCTTTCAAACACCCACTGCTGAGATAAGAAGGGAGTCAATGGAAGCAAGACACCTTGATCTAGGAACAAATGACTGATTTTATCCCTGCCGATGTGAGAGGGCTCTACAATAGAAAGTGGGATAAGGGCTGATGTTGCAACTACTTCCAATGGCAAACATAAGCAGCTACTGTTTTCCCAGCTTTTCTCTAGTGATCCCGGGCTTTCAAGCACTTTCTCACTTCACTTTTTACTCACTAGTCAGAAATCCTTCCTTTGGATGCATTTGACATGTGAAATAGGAATTTATTAGGAATACTATCACACCTTTTTTCACACAAAGAAGCCTGACAGTTTTCCATTCTTGTTTTGTGGATTCCTGTCCTCATTTTGGGGACTCCTTCTGGCTATTGCAAATGTAAGAGTGATTAAAATCATATTCACATTTTCTTATATTTTCCCATCTTGTAGAGGATTGTTAATGGACTTAGAGGTCTTGTCTCTTGTTAGTGTCTATGTGTCATATAAAAAAGAGATCACTATTGTTTGTAGTCTAGTTCCTGTTCTCATTTCTTGCTGACTTATCTCCTCTTGACTGTGGTCTTGCAGCAGCGGCTGTGGAGCTTATTACCCATAACCTACATCTGCGTTTGCACAATAAACTGGAACAAAAACAGTGGATTCAACACGTCTTTCCGGATAAAAGTGGACTTAGCTCTCTATTGACTTTTACTTGGGTAGAACAAGCACAATGACACCGTTATTCTGCATGTCATGTCACTTTATACCATGTAAGCAACTCTACAAATGCAAAGCAGTGGAGAGGAGTTTCTGGTGGGATCACACAGCTCCAGAGTTCTTTGACTCTTGTGGTCCAAGAGTCCTTCAGGTACATCTAAGACCTGAGTAGTATCTTTTCTATAAGGTTTTCTAATAATGAAGAGACACCACATAAAAAAAGAAAAACACCAACTTGAGCTAGTACAGGTCAATGAGTTATGATGAAACCATTCCTTTTATTGGATAATTTTCATGGTCCTTGCTGCAAATATGAACATGCAGCATGGCTTGTTATGTGTTAAGTTTGTACTACAATATAATTTTTTAGAAACTAATGATGTCGCCTCTCAGATGCAATTAATTAAAATTTCCTATAGGATATGTGATATAAGTAGTTGCAGTTCCCCAAAAACAGTGATAATACTTTATACATTTTTTTCCATTGCATTGGCTAGTTTGTCCTTAATCCAATAATAAACCTTTAGTTGTTCAACTCTGAGAAAACGATTTTAGTATCAAAAAGCTGACAAAATTCAGTGTTTGTGAGAGGAGAAGTAGCTCTGCTTTGGTAGATTCAGACTCCACTAATGGTTAGCTCTTGGTATGCAATAACTTACACCTTGTCCAAAGAGGAGTTTTTGCAAAATTTGGCTTTGCATTTGTAATACTTTAAGTCACTTGCAACATTATATCCATAAATAGCCACTCTTAGGTCAAACACCCACATACGTATGTTTTATTTCAACCAGACAAATCTTCTGCTGCAGTTTAAGCAGCAGCTCAACCCAAAGCAGAGGCCAGGAGCCCACAGTGGAGGGTGAGAGGGGTAAAGGACTGCATCAAGCACTCAGGAAAATAAAATGCTTGTTAATCTTTGCCCTTGGCGTGCAGCAAGCAAGAGGGAGCGAGCTCTCATCTGGAAGAGTATTTGGAGAGAAGTAGCAAACATGTTATAAATTAACACCTTTGTTGACTTAATGAAAACCTTCCTGTCTTAACAACCTGCTAGACAGGAGTATGATTGATCCGTCTTCCCAGCAGTGCTCCTACCACAGAGGAAATCTGTGTGCACCGTGACAGAGAGCTGGAAATGGGCAGTGAGAGCAGCTGTCCCAGCCAAAGACCAGGTCATGTCCCCAGCATTCTCCATGACACTGGGATTGCTGGGTGCTGCACCTGTGTGTGTGCTGCCACCACGGGAGATCTGCCACCAGCAAAGACATAGCTGAGATTTATTAAAAGGAACTGTGGTTTAAACAAATCATAAACAGCCTCAGTGCACTGTGGTTCAGCTGGACTCAGCTTGCTCTTTGCCTCTGAAGCTTCTTGTTACCAGGAGCCCAACTACAAAGATGAGGCCCCTTTCAAGTGGTGTCCTGCCAAGCTGGGTCATGAGTGTGCTACTGAGAGCACGGGTCTGCACCAGGATCTGCCACTGGGCCCTCCTCTGCCTCTCTGTGGGAGACACCAGTCCCTCTTCTTTATTATAAGGAATTCTGTGCAGTGAACTGCTAAAGCATCCAGCATCTAAGCCATCTGGGAGACAATTATAAAGGCAATTGCTCTGTCAGCTGTCTCATGCCTCTTCTGTGGATCTGTATGTATAATCCCACCGAGGGCTCTGGACTAGCAGACTGTTTTGTTATAATCAATGACAAGTTTGCTAAAAGTGTCTTACTGTTGTAATTTTATATGTATTTTTGAGGGATGCTGAGAAGTTGGGGATGACACATAGTGGGACCAAATAAGGAGGCAAAAGAAGGGCTTGGGTATCCTTTAATAGTGGTCTGGATCTGCCCTAGTTAATTGGTTAATCCTAACAAATATTTGTCCGCAGCTTGGCTTGTAGGAGTGAACTGTGAGGATCAGTTCAAAGCATGGCTTTGCTGTTGAGAGGAGCTATTTTATATACAGGCCTTCTGATGTTGCAAAGAGTGGAGGAAAGGTATTTCCTTCAGCTGGGTCTGAGGAGAGTGAGAAGGAGGAGCAAGAGGTGGTGGTGCTCATCTTGCTGATGTGCCCTACAGTGGGTTACAACCAGGACCTTGTCTTTGCATGGGATTTCATACTGCAAATAGCTATTCCATGCTTGCTCTTTGGTGAGGAAAGAAGACCATTTTAAATAGCACAACCTAGGCAGCAATTTCCCGAGAGCTGAGTACTCCTGGTGTTGCTTCTGGCAGAGGTGAAGAACAGATTGCGTTACAGAGGCACAAATAAACTTGCATGTAGGAGCTGGCGTTTTGGGAGCTGCTTTCAAGCATTTTTTACAACATGCCTTCCTTTCTCCTTTGTTCCTCTCCTGCCTTTAAACAGCAGATTTCAGCACACACAACTTCTGCTCCTGGGCCTGTACATTTAGAGCAAGTGAATTTTCTGCTGTGTTTTTACAGCCACTCTGGGTTGAAAATTTCTGCTGCTGCCAGTGTTGCTCCCCACCCTCACCCCTGTGCCCAAGGGACAGCAAACCTGGTTTCCCACAACCAACTGCACAAGGAGAGACAGTGCTGGGGTGGGACCCTCATCAAAGAGGGTATTTCATAGAGATCTGGTGAGGCAGAAGAGAGGAACCAACAGGCACGTGCATTGGTGGTCTGCTATGTTAGAGGTATTTCTGGTAGAAAGGTGTTATTAAACGGAGAATGTGTAGCAGAAATGTCAGCCATGAACCTTGTTTCAGTGTCCCTGAGGTGAATGGCTGTGCAAGGGCTTCTTTGTGTGAGAGAGGCTGCAAATGAAGGAGCAGGGTACTCAAGACAAGAGAGATTTTGGTAAATGTGTGGAAAGGAAGCAGTTGATGCAACATTTCCTCTCTTGAGCAGGGGGCAGCTCAGCTCTCAAGGCACCTTAGCTCTATGTGGGTCCCAAAGCCAATATGAGCAGAGGTGCTGGCACTGGGGGACTCCACATGGGATCAGAGGCAGGTGCTCCCACCAATGTACCCCCTCATACCTCCCTGCCTAGTTTCCCTCCCCTCCACCCACTCCCCTTTAAGAAAAATACTGTTTGCAATTTGGTTCATATTTTTGGAAGAAGGAAGAATTCATTCACTGAGGACTGGTTTAGCTTAATTTTCCTGTGTATCTACATGCGGGACTTGCACCAGGGCTATTAATAATGAGAGCGTTAAATCTGAGGTCTGGCATTGTGCTGGCTGTGATGGCTGGCAGAAGGTTTGCCCTCTAATCCTATTTCTGCTTTTGCATCTCTTTCTCCCACTCAGTTCAGGATGAAATGTTCCTCTTCTCTTCATGGCTTGGTTTTACACTCTGGTTAAAGAAGAAAAATACATGTGCTATGTAATAGTGCTTGCTTGTTCTTCATCAGATGTGACCTTAAACAAGTGGAAAATGTTTTCTACACTCTTAAAAAAAAAAAAAAAAGGAAAAACAAGTTGGAACTATACCAACCTAGAGGTAAAAACGGCCAGGAAGATAAAATACCATCCTAACACAGCGGGATTGAGCCGCAGGACAAGTCCAGAAGCAGCTTTCCAGCCGTGCAGTCCTGCCAAGGAACCAGCTGCTGCTGTGGGCGCTGCCGTCGGGGGTTGGGGTTTTCTTAACTGTGTCACTTGAAACGTGGCCGTGAGCACAGTCTGAGGAGAAAGGCAGGGCAGGGGAGGGCAGTGGGCGGCCCCCCCACCAGGCTGTCTCCCGGCAGCTCCACCTCTGCCTGCCCACTCCCTGCTGCATTGACACAGCTGTGTTTAAACATCCCTCTCTCCTCTTGTCTTCCAGTAGCTCTTTTTCACAGAAGCCTCTGCCTTTTGGCTGGTGAACAGGGAGAAGACTAGCACTTCTCATATCTTTCTCTGTTCCCAAGGATGAAGTCTGTCCAGATGTTTAATGGCACCTTCGTTGTCCAAATCCAAATATCTTTCAAGCTTTTCTCTATTGAAATGATGCATCTGATGTCCATGCTAGAACCATGAGGATTTGGCATTTACAGATAGGCAGGAGGAAGTGCAGTGAAAGGACCCATTTTCTCTGTAACAGACCCTGCTGAGGGCTGTGTCGATGTTAAGCCATGCTCTCACATTTCAGACCAGTGCAGTATGCCATCCATGGCACCAAAATACACAGGGTGGTGTATTTTTTCAGTGGATTCCACCTATGTGGATTTTTCTGATTTCTGGCTGCTGCTCAGCTGACAGGAGTGCCCAGGTCCGGACCAAGCCTTATTTCTCTGGTGGGTTTCTCCCAGGTTGGTGCCCATCAAGGGTGCCCATGCGGTTGTTTTGGTTGGGAGGTGCAACCACTGCTGCAAGATGGGGACAAAACCGCAATGCCTCCAGATACATTTGCTTTTTAAGCTTCTGCCTGCTGAGTTTGTAGGTAGCTGGCGTACATCAGAAGCTTTGAAATCCTCCTCCTGCCCAACACTGTATTATCTCTCCCATCCACACCAGGCTGGCACTGCCTTGCATCACACCAGTGTGAACCCCTGCATTGGCAGAACCCCCATAGTTATGTTAATATTCAGGCATCACCTGTAGTGTTGTTTGGCCTGGTCCTTAATTGCATGAACAGGGAGACATCAGTGATATCAGGCAGTATAGTTGTCTTCCCTTCTGCTTCAATAAAGACGTTTCCAATGCAGACAGTAATATCATGACAGGTGATTTTTCAATGGCTCTTTTGCAAAGCAACAAAGAGAAGGAGAATTTGCCTTTGAAGATATAAAACTGCCCATCTGAGTGGGTGCACAGCAGTGGCAGCATCACACCAGCAGCACCAGGTGGGTGCCTGGGCAGCTGGTCCAGCTGCACTCCCCATAAAGGGCTGAGCTCCCAAATTTTATGTCCACAGAAAGTAATGGAAAATTCTGTGTTAGGGAGTACATAACTTACCTGAGACCATGCTCTGCAGAGACTCCTTAGCTTGCTTCACATTCCTTTTCTGAATAGGAAAAAAAGGAAGTTATTTCTCTGGAATGCTTTGATGAATGCTATTTGTAAATCCTTTCCATTATTTTTTCCTGTTGTGGAAGCCTGGAAGGCCAGTGTGTCCTTTTAGTTGGGTATTTGCTATCAGACATGGCCACATCTGTGGAATATTCTTGTCTTGTGCATGATTTCTCTCCCTCTGCTATGTCAGAAATCAGCCTGTCTGGCTGAAGCCAAGCATTTTGATACAACTATCAAGTTTGTACATCTGTGCTTTTGGTTTTGTTTTTTTTTAGTTTGGGTCCCCCCTCCTCCTAGTTAATACATAGAAGACTTCTCCAGTTAGCCCGACTGACTTACATCTTAGCCATTTCTGTTGGATACTCTGGCAGCCACTGCAGCTGCAAGGAAGGAACTCCCAAGTTTTAAAGGAAAAAGGAGCCTGCCCTCTAGCTGCTGAGTGCGTCGTCGTCCTCATTTCCTTGGCTTTCCTAGAGCAGCCAGGACAGAAACCCAGTTTTGCTTCCTTCCCTCATGCTTCCAAAGCTCTGATGGTCCTTGTCCTGCCCAGGGGCTCCAGCTGCCTTTGCCACAGGGTTCCTCTGCATGGACACAATCACCTGGATGGCCATGGACTGATCAAGGACAGCTCTGTGACTTTTGTACAGCAAAGCTGGCTTTCCAAGCCACAGGGCAGCAGTTTGTGGCCCAATTTCATCTGCACTGCCTTTGGCATGGTAAGGAGCCCATTCTTGAAGGGCAGGACCACGTCTCGCAGCCTTCCGAGTCTGGTGATGCGTAGCACCCAAGGTCAGCACCTGGATTTAAACCACATGTAAGACAGGGACCACACTGATGAAGGGAGAGATTATTTTAGGGATGTCAGCATAGTTCAATGATTTTTGGCTGTGGTAAAGCCTAGCCATGTCCTTTCACAAAAGAAAGTAACTTCTCCAGTGGTCTGAAAGAAAAAAATGGTACATCATTTCAGAAATGTTGAGAGTTGCTTTGAATGTTTTGGGTTTGTTTTGTTTTCTTTTCTTTTCCTAGAAAAATCAAAGAGTTAAGAGTTTCTTGCAGAAAAAACTTTCAAATACTTTCAAGATGAACAATTCTTTTTTTAAGCATTTGACACGAAAATAAATGAATGTTTAGGGAAAGTGGCTTCTTTTTTATTGCTGCCCCTGCCTAATGAAAATGCTGGAGATGACATGGATCAGGTCCAGTTCCTTTCTTTGCCCAGAGTGACTTGGACACCCATTGCCCAGATTTAGTGATGATGTTCTTCCTTTCACACGGCAAACACATGCTCTGTGTCCTCTGACAGGCATCCTGGCTGAAGCTGAGCTTGCGCCAAGAGAACGTGGTGCTGGCAGTCCTTGAGGGGTTTTCCTGGACCTGTTCTGCAGACACCATCTCACTTTCATGGTAGCACACTGGGACACACAGGCATTTAATTAACACAGGCATTAGGCCGCCTTGCTGAGAAGGGAGCAAGACTAATCAAATTAACTCTTTTGGAGGCAAAACATAGTTCTTAACCAAAACTTCCTTCTTCTTGGAGAAATAGCCTAACTGAAAGGCTATGGTATAACACCTTTTGTCTGAATGAAAATGGCTGCAGGGCACTCAAAAAGTAGCTGTTGAGCTGAACAATAAAATCCTCCCAGACTCTTGTAAGAAGTTAGGAAGAGGGAAAGAGGAAGACCACTTTAAACATTTCTGATTTATTTTTTCCTTGGAAAACTTGGATTTTAACTAACATGGATTTTGTGGCGAGTATCTGCCATCACTGAATGCTTAAAAGTAAAATGTACAGCCTCCTCTCTGCCAGATATTTGGTTAGGGTGGTGGGGCAGAGGGGTACGGCAGGCAGCCAAATGGGAGCGCGCTCCATGAAGGATTTGAACATGACAGAAAACAGCAGAGAGCGGTAAACACAGGCCAAGGAGGTGGAAATTTCTTGGTGGAGTCTGAGGGTGCAATGAGGGGCTGGTGACAGGCGGCTCTCAGGGGCTGTCGCGGGCAGGTTTGCAGAGGTGCCGGGGGTGTGTTCTTCCACACCGAGCTGGAGGTGTGGGAACAGCTGCCTGTAAACCACGTTCAGTAAGGAATTTTCCACTTGGGAAGCCACTAGGTGGCATGTGAAGTGCAGCAGAAACGAAGCGCGGTAGCCGAGGCAGAACAGGCTGCTCAGGGGTCAGGCACTGCCCGAGGGACCATCCCCGGCTCCAGGATGGGGGCACAGGAGTCAGCTTGTTCCAGGGACTGCATTCTAACTTATCTCAGCTGTGTGGGTGTCGTGTTGGGGCGTTTTGTTTGTTATGATTATTTGGTTGGGATTTTGTTCAATTGTGGTTTCCTTACATTATATTTGTTTGTTAGTTGGGAGGATTTTTTAATGTTTTCTTTTTCTTTAAAAAGGAAAGGAAAAGTTTGGGGATTGTTGGACACAATATTTTAGCAGGCAAGAACCAGCTCATGGTTCTCCACAGGTACCTCCCGGGGTACAAACCAGGAGGGATGTAGCCACCCACCCCCCTGGCAGGCCATGCCTGAGCCTTCATAGCAGTTACCATTTTATATGGACATTCACTGACTAGGCCTTTATCTATGGCAAAATATATTTTTTAAAGGTCACTGGACAACCACCATTACTCTATACTATTGCAGTGTTGGAGCTGTTATCCAGCTCTGTCACCTCTGCTTTGTAGTGAACCATTTGATCATTTTCTTGCATTTTTTCTTTTGGTGTGTGTTTGTTTTTAATGTTCAAGTTGAACAAACTCCAACAAAGATCCCATGCAAACCCAGATGACTGAGTGTGGTTATTTATTTGTAGCAATGGGTCACAAACACGTCTTTGTTTCAATAGGTAAAAGCATCTTCTACAATGCATTTTTGATTTGTTCCTCTAGTGGTATTTTCAAGTAATGCCACAGAGATGTCTTAAATTCTCCCACTATGGTGTTGGCATACACTAGTTTGGAAATAACCCTCTGAATCCTGGTCCTCTGGATTGCTTGGCCATGGTGCAGAATGATATTTTCTCCCAGCTATCCAGATTGCAGGAATATTGCAATTTGGAAAAGAAAACTTAGTTAATGAACCAATTGAATGGTGTGTTGAAATACATGAAAAATAAAGGGTACTTCTACAAAAAAATGTGGAAGCGTAAGTAGCCCTGGATATACATGGGAAGATACAGGTTCTACATAGTAATGAGTCCTGGTCTCTTGGAAGAGAGAGGTCGAGAAGTGTTTTGAAAGGAAAAAAGGCACCTTAGTTCTGCAGTGGGCATCCTTTGTACAACCACCACCAACCACCCATGAAAGCTGTAGGCTGGATATGCGAAAGGTGAGGGCAGGGACATGTTTGTGCTCCACTGCTTGCAAAGACAAGCCAGTCCCAAATTTGATTATGAATTACAGGGACCCGTCATTAGCTCTGTAACTGGTCTTCTGCCTTCATCTTTCTGCCTCATCCCATATTTGGGTAGTGTTGGCTGGGTGGTCTCCATCTGCAGCCTACACAGCTATCAAGAACCATCAAGGCATACATGCCTCTGCTGCTTCAAGACTTGAGTGGATTTATAACTGAAGGAACAATTTAGAAGTTTTAGGAAATACTTACTGTTTTGACTACATGTGATTTTTCAGCATAAACACCACTAAGGGCTTTTCAAAGCAAACTGATGTGTTTGCTTTTGTAATTTCAGCATTTGCTGTCAAAACAGCCCTCTTGGTGCTCTCTTTTTCCTGTGGTATGTGGGCCTGTGTGGCTGGCTTCTGGCTCTGCAGTTCAGAAGAATCTGTAGAACTGAGCAAAAGGATGAAGACAATTCAGCCAGTTTAAAAAAGAAAACCAAACCTCAAAAAACAAGCTGTTGAGTAATTTCTGACTGATTTTCTCCTTTTGTCTAAGGATTCAGGCTGTAACAATTGGTCATGGGGGCTCTATATGTTTCTGTTAGTTCAAAGGAAATAGCTCAGTTGTGTCAGAGCAGTGATGGACCTATACTGTGCAATTTGATTAACAATAAGATGCATTAAAACGTTGAGGTAGCATTTGATTTACTGTGAAGAGAGAAGGTGCTAAAGGAGTCCAAACTGCCTGTGTCCAATAATTGTTGTCTTCTGCTCTCTGCTTAGCTCAGGCATGTTGCCCTCTCCCTACCTTCTGCAGAGTGCTTTGGCTTATTTCACTCTGCAACAAGTGCTTTCCCAGGATCCAGCTACTGCTCTGACCCTGTCAGGTAATCAGCATGGCCTTAGCACTTAAGTTCATGTAAATCAAAGCAGAAGTAAGGATTTAGTCTTAACTGCATTTGCTTTTGACATGCTGATGATGCATGCTATATCTACACAGGCACAGAGACCCTCCTATAGCAGGAACAGATCTTGGAGAAGAAACCCCCATGAGGAACACCCAAATGGAGATGGTTTCACTCTCACAGATGTGAGAGTGAAATCAGAAATGTTCACCATTAAATTTAAGATGAATCCAGACTCCTGGGGCCTTTGCTGTTTAGCAGAAAGGCCATGGAGACTAAGAGTCAGTCCCTGATCATGCCTGGGTTCAGGCAGAAGCTCTGCACCCTCTTGCCCATACACAAGAGGATGGGATCAGGCATGCCAAGGGGGTCCTTGAGGAAAGCAGTTCTGTCTGCTTTTAGTTTATTTGCTGGAAGCCCAGCCCTTGCTTTCCTGCAGCCTGGCTGCTCTCCCAGAACTGGGAATGGTCTCTCTTGCTTGGAAAAGGTGTTGTATGTCCACACCTTTGTAGCACTGTGGCCTTAGGCTGGTTGCTTGGACTGGTGCCTTCAAATTTTTGACATTTTTCATCTAATGGTGAGCTTAATCAGTTCTCAGTGGTGTCACCTTCCAGCTGAGTTTTGACAGCAAGAGAGGCCACTGTCTGCTTGCTAGAAGGTGAGGTTGGAGAAACACAAAGTAGGCAAGAGGAGGGATCCCATAAGGAAGGATGATCATAAGGAAGGATACTACAAAGGACTGACCAGGACCCCCAGTCTGGGCTGCAGCTGTGTCCCATCTGACCTGTTCTGCAGGGTCTTGGCTACATGAACTGGGTTTCCAAAACCCCAGCTTATATAAGCAAAAGGTTTTTCTTCTGTTATTGCAACATCAGACTCCCCAAGAATTTTAGCTGAGCTCACCACTGTTCCACCCAGACTCCTTGAAAAAAGATCATTCTGGCCCCACTTCAGGAAAGAGCTTATTTCTTCACCAGATGCTAGTGTCCTGATCCAACCTCAGTGATGTAAGGCACAGATAGGGAGGGGCCCTGGTGTTTGGCCTCAGGCCAGGTCAGCAATGAAGACACACCTGCAGCACTCTGTCAGCAGGGATTTTATTTTTCCACAACTAAAACAACAATATTTTCTTTCCTAAAAGATTTCTAAAATGTTGACTGAGATAACTACAGTCCTGCACTCCCAGCCAAAGCAGCTACCTGGTAAAACTTTGCAAAGTAGAGGCTCATCCAAGGTTTGCACTTTGATATTGCAGTAGAAATGTTGCTTAGGACTGTGGGAAAAGAATTAAGTTCCTCAAGCAGTGTTATGTTTGAAAAAAACAGCTTATGATCATGTGTTAAATTTTCAACTAAAAATTTTTAGTGCAGGTTCTTCACTAAAGGATCAGCTTGGTTTTCCAGGCTCTGTGTTGGGTTATGTGGTACAAACCAGAGACAACTCACTCGCAGCACATGGAGCAAGAACCTTCAGGTCTTATGGGGAGGAAGATCCCTAATTTAAAGAATCAAAATGCGATCACAACTTTGATACATTAAAATTTTACGTGTTGAATGCCGAAATGTTTAGAATATGAATGCTTTGACTGCTGAAATATTTTAATTAGACTATTAAATAAAAATGTTCTGTTCTGGCAGTGCCCAAATAGAACTTTTAGCCTTATCCAGATGGGTGTTTACATTTCTTTCCTATTAAATGCCACTGAAACCATCCTGTTTTCTGGGGTATCTGGGTTTCAACACAACTATGTTTACCTATGCACACCATTCTGTTAGAAAAATTTCAGCTCTTTTTAGTTATCACTACTGGCTAATATAGAATCAGTTAACTTACCTGCTGTACAAATTTGCTCTAAGAAATTCCTCAACAATATTATTTTAGTAAAAGCTGCACCAATGCACATATGTGTGAAATGTTTGAAATCTGGATAGAAACGTCTTACATGTCTCTTCTGGCATGAAGACTGTGGACAGCCTTAAGATGTTTTGCCCTTCCTCCTTTCCCACACATCTATTAGTACATGTGATGAAATATTTTACTGTAAAATGTAGCAGATTTAAATTGCAATGTGCCAGAAAGGGCAGTAGTAAAGAGGAAAAGGAGGAAAGTTAGATAGTTCCAGATCCTCTGACTGGTCCCAAGTTCCTCCTGCCAAAATATGGTGCATACACTGCCCTGTATTTTTAGTTTCCTTCATCATGAGATGGAAGAGCTGGACAGTTACTGGCAAAACTTGCAGACTCTCTGACTGCTGAGAGGAACAGAAAATGGAAATAGTCTTTAAGTCCTGACACTGTACCAATACAGAAGGTGAAGGAAGAAGAGACTCTTCTGAGTAATTGTTCTGTAACTGCACATGCAAGAAGTGACAGAAGTAAAAACATTTTTCCACTTGGAAATGTTATTCTTTCAGAGAGCCTTATTTTTCTCCTCTGATGGTATGGTGACAACCTATTATGAAGATGAACAGCACAATGAGTAGTATGTCCTAGTTAGAAGGTCAGGAACAAAGCTCCTGAAGTCACAGAGAGAAGTGTCTTTTTGAATCCATTTATGCCATCCCAGTGCAGTGACTAGATTTGCTGAAAAAGATTCTCGAGGGGTTTTCATTCCATTTTGGTTTTTATGTCATTATTATTATTATTATTATTATTATTATTATTATTATTATTATTATTATTATTATTATTATTTTATTTCTTGCATTCTAGCAGTTGAAGTTGAGAGCAAAGGTAGGTAGCAACCATAGAGCATAATTATTACAGTTGCTGTTCTGATTTTGGTTTAAGTTCCTTGAAGCCAAAGCTTTTATGTGCTGCAAATCAAGGGCACTCTGGTGAGTGCTTTCTTGGCTTCCAGAGAGTGATTGCCAGTGACAGCCAAAGATCTCATCTATTATTTATGAGCCTTATCATATTTTGAGTTTTGTAGGCAGTGGAGTAATAAAACACCTCTGCATGGGAAATGATTTAGCATCACAGGGATTGATCCAGCAATAAATCTGGCCAGCATGCAGGTAGAGAACATGGACACTGGAAGTTTTATGGAAAAGGTGGTTTGCCAAATGCTGGAGTTTCTTTATTGATCACCTCTCTCAGTATCTTTCCCTTTTAAAAAACCTGGAACATTCATCCATGCTGAAAATCAGAAAAGGCACTTTCATTGCCCATTTCTGCAGAACATGGTGCTCAAGCATGTGCCAGACACTACTGTTATTAGCAAAAGTGCTACACCAGCTTGGGAAAATGACCCTTCTAGGACTGATGTTAGGTTAAATGTCCATGGAAAAGCCTGTCTGCTCCCCTGCCACTCCAGGAAACCCCATTCGTGGAAGCAGATGCTTCCTACCAACCTGACACCCAGTGCCTGATGTCCTGCATCAGGAGAAGCTAGTGTCCACTGCCCCTTGCTGTGAGATTACTTTCTTCTCAGAACATCTTTCAGCAAACCTTGCTAGGGAGGTTTAAGATATCTGTAAAAGTCCTTTAGCAGGTGAAAACTGAACCTCAATTCAGTGTTGTCAAACTTCTGTGTGTTGTCACTAGAGAGATGTTCTTTAAACAATGTAGAGTTACACTTCATTGACATGAATGACCTGAGTGTCTTTGTGCATCGGCTGATTCTTGCTGGCATTTTTATTATTCTGCAGCTATTGTAGAAAAATAGGGTCCTGATCCCCTCTCACCCCACCCAACTCAGTCATTGCTTAGGCCTCTGCCAAGGGAGTGGAAAAGGCTACCAAACCAGAAGAGCAGCCCTCCTGCGCCTCGGCACTCAGGATGCATTGGTGCAAACAGGCACAGGGTGTGTGTGCACAGGCTGAGCCTCCTGTGATGACCAATATTTCAGCACTGACAACAGACCATGGTAGACACACGACAGGGCTAAGGCAGTGACCCCCCTGAGCACCTGATGGATGTGACAGTTTTTCTTGTCCCTTCAGTGCAGGTTGGGTAGAAAATGGCAGTGTGGAAGGAGGCATTGAGAAGTGCATGGGGTCCCCAACCCATAGTGGTGGGAGGAGGGTGGTGGCTGGCAGGCAGCAGGGGCTGCCAGGGCCACCCTGGGGCATTGTGTTTGATGGGCTGGTGCTTGCAAAACACAGGTGCCTCAGCTCAGTGCTCCACAATGTCTCTACTGCAGAAAGCCACATTGCCCCTCCTTGATCAGTGCTCTCATGTCTATATGGCCAGAGCAATTTTACTTTTCTGTCTCTGAAAGAAACACCTTGAAACAAAGTTGCCTTAATCTCCACAGAGGGTTATTATAAATTACTCAGGCACGCCTGGAGTATGCAGTGGGGCTGCTCAGGCTTCAAAAATCAGATTATAAATCTGGAGGAATGTGTTCTTGAGGCATGAGTCACCTTAACTGTGACATATTCATTTGGACTGTTTCTGCTTAAAATAGAAACTCTGAGCATCATACAGCAGCGGGAGGTGACAAGGGACGGACAAAAGCCTCCAAGCACTTCATCCCAAGGGAAAAACAGCAGAGAATGTGCCCAGCCCCAGCAGCAAGGAGCTGTATCCACATATCTTGCAGGTGCAGCTGGGTGGGCTCCTGCCCCAGGTGCATGGCACAGCATAGAAGGAAGTGCTCAGGAGTCACAGAAACCTGTGCTGACGTGACCTGAAAGCAAATACTGTTTTGGACTGTCCCCCACAGCTGCCAGGCAAAACCTTGGGTTATGGTGCTTGCAGCCCGAGTGGGGCCATGGTGTGGGAGCAGGGAGCTTCTCTAGTGTTACCTGTACTGTGTCCAAAGCTTGTGCCTCCAGCCCTGACTGCCCAGAGCACCTCTGGTGTGGGCTGACCTGTTCCTGTACCCTGCAGCAGGGCTTAGTGCCACAACCTGGTGTGCAGTGAGGTGGTGAGGGTGCACTTGTGCCCAGGCTGTTCCCCAGATGGCATCCCAGAGTCTGACACAGCCAATAACAGGCAGCACTGCCTTGGGGTGCCTCAGGAGGAGCAGCCTCACCTGGGGGTTAGGCAAGCCTGACCTGACAGTGCCTCCAGGAAGGGTTTGTGGCAGCAGTGAAGGACTGTGCTGGATGTGATGCAATGGCACTCCCCCGAGGAGCCATGGCTGAGTGCTGCCCTGTCCCACAGCCAGCCACTGCCCTTGGCAAACAGCAGCGCAAAACAACAAGGAACCCTCTCCTTGTCTTTGTAACACAACTGAATCAGGGCCTGAAGTGAGGGGAAGGGCAAAGCACCAGTTTGGCAACTCTTTTCAGTCAATGAGTAAGCAAGGTCTGACAACCACCTGCTGACCATCCCCCCACTGCTGGTGGTGTCCCCTGATTTACAAGTCCCCCATTTGACTTCAGCAGAGGATTGAGCACTTGTGTAATGCAGCTCTGCTGTTATACAACCAACTCCAGCCACATGTTTTCGGGTTTCACTTGTGATTCATATCCTGGAGGAGCTGAAAGATTCTCAGTGGCTCCTCCCTAAGAAAAGGCACACTGCATTATTTAGGCTAAGGTTCGAAGTACTCAGACTCTTGAGCAGCAACAAGCACATCAAACAAATTGACAGCAGTTAATATTTACAGGACCAAAGCTCACAGAAAATCAATGAAGTCTGTGAGAGGATTGTGAGCAATTCCAAAACCAGAAGTAAAACTTGCCAGATTAAAGAGACAGCAAAAGACCTGTCAGTGTGTGACAATGCAGTTTGCTATTTTCCCTTGTACATACTCTTGCACAACACTGCATGTACAGCTTAGACTGAAAGCCTCTGACCCTAAAATCAGGCTTTTTATCACATGCCTCAATGAAAGGACTTGTAATAGGCTAATCCCAAAGGATCTAGTTCATGGAATGCTTTCCTGGAATTTGTGCAACAACCAAATATTGCAGGCTGGTGCTTCTAAAGCTGCCTTATGGTCTGTAGGACACGGGTCCATGGGCAAATTTTTTTGGGATACAAGTCCCACTTGCATACTGATAACTTCATGCAGTCCCAAATTTTTGTGTCATGCAATGTAGGACTCTGAGAAATATACCACACAAGAAAAACTTGGAGAAACAGGGGGAGATAAGACACAGAGAGAAGAACAGACAGATTCTGGGGCATCCTCTTCAGCTGTTTACCTGTAATATGTGTTTTTGACCTGCAGCCCAGGGAAGGTCTCTCCTGAAGTTGCTCCTGATGCCTTATGTTTTTTTGTCTTTTCTTTTTTATACCCTTTTTATACATTTTATACCCTTTCTCTTTCCTTGTACCCCTTACCCTTATACCCTGTACCCTTAGTACTGCATGTTTATAATTTTGTAGTCTGATATTAGCTTAGTTTGGGGGTTCCCTGAGGGGAGAAGACAAAACATCCCTACTATCTCAAAACTAGCGGCTCCAGCCTTGGAGGGAGCCTCCTCTCTGGAACAGGTTTTTTTAAGCTAGGCTGTAGTCTCATTGGGGGGTTGGGAATAGGGGTACGATTACCTAATTTGTTAAGTTACTCATTGGGGGATTTTAGGTAGATATGCTAATTTCTGAGGTCCATAAAATGGTACATGTGTTGTACACGGGAAGGGCAGAAGGTTAGGTTCCCCAGAGGTTCGTCGAGGGTTTTTTGGGGGTCCGGGTCCGGGTGAGACTCAAGGATACACACGGAGCTGCTCGACGTGTTTTCACCTTTGATCCTATTAAACCCAAGGTAATATCCTTTTCCTCTATACTGCTGTGTCTGCCTCTTATTTTTACCAGCACTTCAGGCATCATTCCCATGCTGCACACTGATGTCAAAACCCACGAGCTCTCACTGGACATTCCTGTTGCACTTCCTGCTTGGCAGCCCCAGCATAAATCCAGATGGAGAGTGGGACAGAGGTCTCACTTTTTGGGACAAGGACTTCATTTGATTTAGCTCATTCCTGGAAACCATCCTCACATACAGGACATGTCCCTGGTCAGGCATCTAACCTGGTACTTGGCCCGAAGTTACAGCCAGACCACGAGTATACAAAATCAGGGGGGTGGTATGGGGGAGAGGTGTTGAGTACACCACATTTTTCATCCCAGATGATGTTCTAACTGCAGGCTTGTTTGTGGAGCCAGAGTTAAGATGGGACTAGATGCAGGCTGGGGCTGAGTCCCTTGCACTCTGTCAGGGGAAAAGTGCCCAGGACAAAAAGGCAGGGAGAGGGCAACTGAGGAGGACACACCACAAGAGAGGTGCAGAGGTGTCCAGTCATGGGCAGAATGATGCTGGGTCTAAAGTGGACCCAGGAATTCTACCCGTGGCCACAGAGCTCACGTGTAATCTCTGGACAGAGGAAGGCTTAATGCAGGGTGGTTGTTGTGGGGCTGAGGCTGCCTGGTGCAGTCCTCACTTGATACTCTTGGGGTCTTGTGATGCTTCAGCCTTGCATCCCAGAAGATCTCTGAAACAAGGAATCCTGGTAAGAAACCTCCTATCTATAACCACCCCACAACTACACAAGTTAATCCTCCACTCCCCTCCTCCCTGCATCTGCAGGGGCTGAGCTCTTTCTCTCACAGTATGACAAATCCTTCTGCAGAATTAATTTGATTGAGATTTAAATCAGCAACTTTCAACCTGCAGCCCATTAAATCCCACTGGTACAAGGTAAGTAACCAACAATTGTGAAGCCTATTATCAGAAGGCTTAAATTTGTCACAGGGGGATCCCGCATCTGTTGGGAAATATCTGGGCCCATAAATATAAAATAGTCCACAGCCTCCCAGATGTGTGTTTGACTCTGAAACATCCAATATTTTGGTGTAATGGCCTTCCTATGGAGTTAGAGTTTAACCATGAGATAAAAATAGCCATGGCTAACATTTGGAAAATCATCTATGTTTTGCATATTTGTAAAAAGCCATTATGCAAACCCAGTTGTGTCATGGCTATGTAATTTAATATTACAGGGATTTAAAATTTGGCAAACACAACTGGCTAGGCCAGTTCTTTTATAATTTTGAAGAAAAAAATGCAGTCATGTGTATTCTGTGTGGGGCTCTATTTTGGTGTCTTGCAGGTTTCTAGCTCTATCTCCATTGCTTAACTGCTTGCATAATACATTACAATTATAATTCAGGGTGAAAAGCCTATTGTGGCTGCCAGTGACCCAGGTGGTAGAAAATGTTTTACCAGTAAAGTCAGGCAAGTATTTTTATTGGTGACTGAGAAAGAAGAGAAGGTTAAGTCATGTGAATCTGTTTCTGTGCTTCAACATTTATTAACAAGATGAGGCAGGGGCTGTATTTGCTCTCTGAGGGATTGGTGGACAATACATCAACACAATTTCATGCTGCACAAGGAAAGTTCAGTTTAAACCATCTGAAGGTTGGGCATGAGTTAAGCAGATGCTGCTGTTTCACCTGGTCTCATTACACAGGGCCATTCAGCATAAAAAAATTTTTTGGCTGTGAACTCATCTTGCCACATCCATTGTTATTGAGGATAACACAGATTTAGACAACATTAATGACATGAAACAACTCTTAAGTCTTTGCAATATGATGGCAAATGGCCATGTTGAAGTAGGCAAATGCTATTTGCCTTGGTTTGCAGATGTGGTGAGCTGCTCAAGATTACAGGAAATAACCGCAACTAAGATCCAGTTCTGCTTTTTTTTTTTTTTCCCCCCTTAGAATGCCCTTGTGTGACATGTTCCCAGACTTTGTATTATGGCTCCATAGCTTGCCTCTGCACTGCTGAATGTCTGACATGTCATGTGTTGCTGTGGGTCAACGACTGGGACGTCCCTGGGGGCTGAAATGGTTGATTTCCCCTTCACATTGGGCATGAGTTAGCCACACTCTTGATCCCTTGCTCTCTGCAACACTTAAAACACCTTGCCCACACTGAGCTTCCTATAAAAGCACCTTCATCCCTGAAAGAAAATGTTCTGTAGTTTTTGTTCAGAAGTGCTATAAGGGCAACTGGGCAGGAGGTTGGATCAGCTGATTTCCTGACATCTGCTACACTCCTACCTGATTTTATCTGAATGACTAAAAAATTCTGACACCCTATTTTCTGGCTGGGATTGTGCTGAGGAGCCTTAGCTGTTTGTCTCCTGTCATCTCATGAGAGTTGTGGTGGCTCCAGACCTTCTCGTCCACAGCCATCTCTGCTGGAACCACCTGGAGGCCACCAGAGCCTGGGAAGCATGTACCAGGGTAGCAACCTTGTCTAACCAAGGGCTGATGGTTTGGCTCTTGCAGCTGCTGGGCATGTGTCAGCAGCAGGTACCAGCCTCTCAGATAAACTCACAGCTGTCCAGAGTATGCTTGGTTTTCATGGCACTGGCTTTCCCAGCAGCTTAGCCGAGGCAGAAACACCAAGGAGTGAGGATAGGCAGCTGCCCAGTGCCCAACTCCTGCCTGTGTCTCACTGGAAGTCTGGTGGGAGTTAGGTAAGAAAACGTTTTTTAGGTTGTACAGCTTAATTGCTTGCCTGGACAAAGGAGAACTCTGCACAGAGGACAGCTACAAAGAATTGAACCTAGATTTCATACTAGCACCTTTTGCTCCAGACTATCCTCTTTCCCCCCTGTCCCCTCTTCTCCCCACCCCCCATTAGGGTAGAATGATAATGTTCACATGAGACAAATAATTTGTTGTCCTTGGTAAGTACTGATATTCTTGACTGAGCAGTTTCTTTGGTGTCATAATTTAATTCAAATCTAAATATGAATCCAATTATGCTCAGCATCTTAGGAATGTGATTTTGCTACTACTATGAGTTTTGAATTGTCACTCCTTTGAAATCTTTCAAGTTAGAATTCTTAGACATTACACACATTTATGCCTGTCACATTGCATTCTCCCACTTGCTTTTGAAAAGAAGGAATCATTAATGTGTTTTTTTCTCATGGGAAAATGTATTTTCTCTTTCTACAATTACATTGAAATGGAGAATAAAAATTGAGCCTTCATGCTTTTTTCCAGTAAATTGAACTATTGTACACTGTTTTCTCTCATACTTTGTGTTGACTTGTATTTAATGCATGCCATTGTCATTTCTTTTTCAGGAAATTCAGATGGTTCTTTGAATGTAACACATCATCTTTCCACAGACCTTCATTTCCTTTCTATTAATTCTTCTGTTCTTTGGAAGTGTCCTTCCCTGCACTTGAAAATATTTCTCCATGGATCCCAGCATAGAATTGTGTTCCTTCTCAATATGGAAAACAAAAGCAAGAAAACTTGTGGATTAAAATCGAGGCAATTTAATAGGTGAAGGGACAAGATAAAAAACCCCACAGGCTCAAAGTAAATCACTCACATTCTCCACAAGCAGACCAATGTCAAGCCACTCACTGAACAACAGCACCTTTAGAAATCTGAAACATCCCCTTCTTCCTCTCCCCGGTTTTATTGTTTTCATGGTGTTACAAGTACGGAATATCCCTTTGGCCAGTTCACACCAGCTGTCCCAGCAGTGTTGCCTCCCAGTCTCTTGCCCACTGCCAGCCTACTCACGGGGGGAGTGCAGAGTGAAGAAATGAGAAAGTCTTGATGCTGTGCAAGCATGTTCAACAATAGCTGAAACCCTGGTGTGTTGCCAGCACTGGCTCAGCCTCAGATCAAAATGCAGCACTGTACAGGCTGCTGCGAGGAAAGCTGACACCGTCCTGGCCAGACCCAGTCCAAGTGCCTGCCCAGGAGGAAGAAGGGGGTTGAGACCTTCTCCCCATGCTTACTCCTTTATCCCAAGACTTGGTAGGCTACCACAGAGGGACAGCCTGGGCAATACGAAGAAATTGGGAATCCCCTGCCTGGGGAGCACAATGGCCACCAGACCAGAGCCAGCTACTTGTGTCCTTGTTTCTCTGACATCGCTGGGATGTCTGATACCCATTTTTATGCTATCAGAGAGCTTCAGCACAAGGGTACCTCCACAAGCTGCCAGCAAATGGCTCCTGAAAGATACGCTTTCAAATCCTCTTTTGGGACATGAGAGAATTCAATTTACTATGTTTGCCTTAGGTAAAAGAGGTTGGTATTCAGTATTTCTGCATTTAATGAGATGTGATGCTGTTGGTGCGTGCTAGCTGTGTTGTGTGACTACTGGATAGAGCCAGTCCAGGCTGGAGCCATGTCTGCATCTTTTCTGTGACTTGGACACAGGAGAAGCCCCTTCTGACAGCCTGGGGCAGCCCCAGCCTTGCCTGGGAGTGCAGCTGGAGGCCCCAAAAAAATCAAATCCCAGTATTTGTTTGCCTCAGCCTGGTATTGAGCAGAAGGACTCCTCCAGTTGACTTGGTCTGTGATGCCATGTCTCTACTCTCTCATCCATGTTCACAAGCACTTCTTCAGAATATGTCTGGAAAAATAGTGATCCATTTCTTTCTGCTCTTTCTTTAAATACCTACCATGATCTCTAGGCTTTAAGCAGCCAGTGCCCTAAAAACATAACATGTTCATTTGTGTGCTCTGTTAAAGGCAATAAGCAAGACAAAGGGAAGATTTCAGTTCTTTTCTGGATTTCTTAATGCTTCAGAATGATTCTGCACATCTTATATCCACAAGGAAAACAAAGGTAATTCAGAAGCATGTTGATTGTTGCCAATAATAATATGATCTGACTGTTGTGGAATCAAGAGTCAAACAAAAAATCTAGTGTCAGGCAATAGCCTTGTTTATAATACTTTCTATAAGAGCTATAATGAGGCAGAGGGATGAGGAGGGGACCTACAGCTGTAGGTATTTCACAGACTGTCAAATTGCAAGAAGGAGCCAGATTTGTCCACATAAATATTTATATTAGAGAGACAAAGCTGCAACAAACTCTTGGCTGATGGGAAGTGTCTTCAGCTGATGTGAATTTTTATGGCTTGTGCTTTCCAGCAGGGCTATGACAATTCACATCAGCAGAGGAGCTGCTCCTCTATACTTAGCCAAATCCTTGCAACAGGGACTACTGTCACCTTCTCATCAACCCTGCTCTCCACACACGGTTGCTGTTTAACCAGTCACAAAAATGCCACTTTCAGAGATCTCTACAGCACACCAAACAGAATATCTGGAACTTGGGCTTCCTGTGAGACGGTGGCAGCATTAATTCATGGTCTTTAGTGATATTAGATGATCAAAGATCAGCAGATCAAAGGAGACAGTTTCTTCCACAAAATGTCGGATACAGGAGTTGGGCTGGGTTACGGCAAGGGAGGCAGCATGGGAGGGAGGCAGCCAAGTTCTCCCACAGCAAGAGGGGAGAGCACAAGGGGCTGCTTCTGCTTGTGGCCCAAGTCACTCCCACATGTGGCAGGGTTGGTGAAATTGTCTTTCACCCCCAGCATTACATCCAGCAAAGCCTCCTGCTAGTACAGACAAAACAGCAGAAGGGTTATTGGGGTGATGAGGTCTTGGCCAAATGCCCTCCTTCACATTTTTCTGGGGGCAGTAAAGGACAAGCTTTCTCAGCCTGGCTGCAATGTGTGGGAGCTTGGGTTGATCTGTGTGGCGCTGAGCATGCAGTGGTGGAAGGGCCTCTTGTGGGCTGGCATCCCTGTGTCATCCACTGCAACCTCTTGGAAAAATTGGCCAGAAGGGGTTTTCCTGAGGGCTGCACAGCCCCACCAAATGCCCAGGCAACACTAGAGCTTATCTGGAGGAAGACACCCACAGTATTAGAGAAAGGCATGGACACGGCAAGTAACTAGAAACTGGAAACCAAAAATATCACAACATTTCATTGCATAAAGTGAACATAAAGCCTGTTACCAACGCACATGCAACCCTCACAGTTCTCCCCCTAGGCAAAGAAATGTCCTTCATTCAGAATGACCCTGCAGCTCACCTCCAACGTCACAAATCCTTCACAAGAACTTCCCTGCTTCAGGGCTGCCCACACAAAGACCATGCCTGGACACTGTGGTCAGCCTCTACATGACATCCTTTAGCCTGATTTCTGGCATGAGCCTGCTGGGGCTCTGGTCTGCCATCACCAGTGCCCTGATTGGACCTTTCAGGCAAGGACCATGGCACCCTGTCCCAGCATTTCCATGATCATCTGTGATGTGCTGTGCGGGTGAAGGATTCAACTGGTCACCTCATCCTCATTGCCAGGCTCCAAGGAAGGCAGTTTCTTCAGGAAATGAGTATTATTTCAAAGAGACACCACCCATCAGAAAAATCATAAGTGAGTGACTTTACCTGAGGTTTTCGCAGCACTACTGCCTGCTTGGCCTCCCACACCAGCCTGCTCATTGGAACAATCCAGGCTGACAAATTTTTTTGGCAGCTTATACAGAATTTGACTGCTTTTGCTCTGGACTGTGACTTTATATTTCTATTTCTGGCCTGGAGAATTTGCAGAGTCAGGGCAGACCCAGGGACACTCAGTCCTAAGGGATGCCTTCAAACAGCATCCACCCCCTCTACCTGGAAGCTGCCCTGAACACCTCTCCAGCTAAATGCATGAAGCTTCCAAAGCAGAGAACTTCAGTGAGCCTTCACACACTAGTACAGATCACAGAAGTATTATTTGAGCACGAAGAACTTCTTAAAAGCAGAGTAAAGGCAGTGGGGTAGGAACCATCCTCCTTGGCATCACAACAGTATGAAGAGGGGTGTTTCCTATTGCTGTCATCTCTGACTCCACCTTCTCGCGACACTTCTGCAGCTAGTTCTTTGGCAAATAGGTGTTGTCTTACTGTGATGGTTTTGGCTGGGGTAGAGTTAATTTTCTTCATAGTAGCTGGTATGAGATTATGTTTTGGATTTGTGCTGAAAACAGTGTTGATAATTTGAGGTTGTTTTTGTTATTGATGAGCAGGGCTTACACAGAGTCAAGACCTCTTCTGCCCCTCACACCACCAAGGAGGCTGGGGGTACACAAGAGGTTGTGAGGGGATGCAGCCAGGACAGCTGACCCCAACTGATCCAAGGGATATTTCAGGCTACAAGGCATCATGGTCAGCACATAGTGCTGAGGGAAGAAGAAGGAAAGGGTCATGTTAAGAGTGATGGTGCTTGTCTTCCCCTATTATTATAATGCATGATGGGACCCTGCTTTCCTGGGGCTGGATGGACACCTGCCTGCCCACAGGAAGTGGTGAATTAATTCCTTGTTTTGCTTCGATTGAGTGCACAGGGCCTTTGCTTCACCTATTAAACTCTATTTCAACCCATGAGCTTCCTCGGTTTTACTCTCCCAATCCTCTCCCCCATCCCACTTGGAGGAGTGAGTGACTGTGTGGGGATCAGTTGCCAGCTGGGGTTAAACAGTGAGAATTACCTTTAAGGAAACATTATTCAATTTATAAAAGAATAGCTGAAAAGGTAAATTCCTTTCTGACTACAGCTTTATGCCACCCCCTTCCTGCATGATTTGATTGCGGGGGCTCCAGAAAAGTGCAAACAGAATTTCCATTATATTCTTGGAAAGGATATATGTGTGTGTGAAGTATGTGGGTGTGCTTGTTTATAAGTATGAATATGGGTGCGTTTGTTTATATCTGTGAATATATATATGTTTTGCCTATTGTCTTTTAGGTATGTGTGTATGTCTACGCAGAAAGACAGAAAATGGATGGGGGTTGCCTTTCATCAGCACGGTCCCCACAGTGACCCAGGTCCTTGCCTCTCTCCTGCTGCCTTCACACCCATGGGCAGCACTGCCACAGGCTGCTCCTGCTCGCTCACAGGATGCAGACGTGGTAGCAGCCTCAGTTCATGCCACCACGCCTCCACGTACCCTCAGACGTACTGGGCAGCCCTGTGCAGCCCGGGTGGCAGATGAAGCCTGCTCCCAGATCTCCCCTGCCAGGGAGATCCAGAGTGGGCAGATGTGGGGCGGACCTGGGGTTTTACCCAGCCCCTGTGCTCTCTGCCCTGGGAGCAGGAAGGAGCATTAGCTCACAGGCTATGCTTCTCATCCTGATGGAACCACTCCTCTCACACTCAATGGAGACATCAGCATCACCCCACCAATGCTACTCTACTTCCACACCCATTCTGGGTATGAACGACCAATGTCAGACAAAATTAGCATCTCAGTTGCTCTGGGGTTCTCCACATTTGACTGCAGTCATCAGCATGTGCAAGGCAGCATGCCCACAGTGAGGATATCACCATGATCTCCACCTGCAGGCCAGTCTGGTCAGTAAGAGCTTTGAATGTCCAAGACCACTGCCAGGGGTCTGGTCTCACAAGCTGTGGAGGCCACCAGGATGTGGCTGGAACATGGGGGCCCCTTTTCTGGGACATGAGGAAGGCTAGGGGCCTATTTTGTGCCAACAGCTTTAGTGGAGGCTGCTGTGCTGTAAGATGTGGGAGAAAACAAGGAATGGCTGTGGTGGTTGTGACTGGCCACACCACCAGGCTGACCAGTAGTCTGGCCAGAATGGCTGCCAGGGAGAAAACCCTAGGGTCACTGGATGTAACCAGGGATTTTGGAAACCCCAGGCCATGATATCCTTTGTTTGGGGGTCTGCAAGGCAGTGTAACACTGCATTTCATTGTGATGAGGGCTGGAAGAGAGTTCTGGGTTGTGGGCAGTGTGGATTAGAAAGAATGTGCCCATGGTGCCTTCCTGCTGTCCACTGCAGAGGGAATTCATGATTCTGCCCTGCTGCATCAGTCAAGCCTGTCAGACCTTAAAAAGTTCACACTTTTTTTCTTGAACAGATTATTTTAGGTTTGGCTCATTGTAGCACGGATGGGCCGACCAGGCCGAGGAGCTAAAAGGAGAGCTAAATGAGAGACCACAGAGAGCGAGCAAAAGAGAGGGCAAAAAGAAAGAGAGGGCAGAACCCTCTGACCTTTATTTATATGTTTTTACAAATCACCGTGGATTGGAGGTAGAAATCACTACCTCTCAATTCCATTGGTCAAAGGAAAAATCTATCACAAGTCTCCGCTTAGGAGAATGGAATGACAAACAACAAAGACAGTTAACAAAACATAGATAGTTAGCAAGAAACCATGGCCATGTTTACAGCAGAATGTGTGAGAAAGTATTACAGCAAGGAGAAACACTGAAAAACTGCAAAACTCAAGACAACAGCTCATGTGGTGTGAGTTGTGCCACTTCTCAAGTCTCAAGTGCCTTGTCTGATCTTTGCAGGGAAGCTGAGGTCATTGGATGCTTGGTGCATCAGGTCCCCTAATTACCAACCAGCCAATCTCCAACAATATTGGAAGAACTGGTGAAGTGATCCACTAATAAATAATTACAGGAAGGTAACAGGATTAGTGTTGTGCAACCTAGGTTTATTAAATATATTACATTCTCGTTTTACAAGTAGTTTTAGATTAGTTTGAGAAGCTTGGTTGATAAACATGATGTTAGAGCAACATCACATAGATTTGTGTAAGGAAGTTTGTTTAATCTTAACTTGTATTCCGACTGAGATAAAAGATAAGACCAAATTGACACTTGATCTTTGTGGTTTTCAGGAGAGATCCAGAAGAAAACAGTTATTGTTGACAATGTTGGGGAAATTGGTAAAAATACTGGCACAAACAAATGATATGTATTTCAGTTTGGTAAAATATAATACAATGTATCTTAAAAAACCAAGTTATGTTTGCCTAATAAGGTGCTCTGTCTGGCAGAGCAGTAATTCTGGAAGAGATTAGGATTTACTGATAGATAATCAGTTGTCATGAAATTGTAATATGATGTTGAGGTCAGTGCTGTTCTTGAATGCAGTCCCCTGCTCGTCTCTGAGCAGGACCTCTGTAAGGTTTGTTGCCCTCGCATTTGGCATGGGTGCAGCTGAATTGTGCTTTTCAGTCCTGGACTTCACATTCCAAGAGGGATATAAATAAAAAATCAGAGAAATTTCAGCATAGACCAATACTGTCTGAAGGCCTAAAGAACCTCTTACTAGAGATCCAAAGTCTACCTATCTTCTCTAAATGGTCTATAAGACCCTGCATAAGGGTTTTGATGTCACAGGTAAAGATACAACTTTCTGCATTTAGAGTTGATAGATAGGTTTAAGCAAGAAGTAATACAATTATTTTCACCAGTGAAGCTGATGTTTGTCATACATTTGCCATTCCTGGAGAAGTTTGCAGTCAATGTTTCTCTGAAGGATATCTTCGAATTCAAGGGTAGATGCTGGAACTGAATCAAGGACTAATTTGAGGGAATTAGGTAAAAATTCAAGCAAATTACCTTCATTGTTCTTCCTGGCCTGATGGTTAGAGGCAGTCACACAACTTAGACCTATGCAAGTCTGAAAATCAAAGTTTAAATTCGATATGTTTTCATATTGTTCAGTGTTCAACATGTTGGTTAATGTTATGAAGTAGCACAGTTTGTGCTGATGATTGCAGGGCAGCCAATGCACTCCTGTGTGGCAGTGGGCTAGGGGGAAATCCCCTAGCTGTCATGTTCTAACCCTGTCAATCATAGACTCAGTTCCACCTCTGTTATTTTAATATTCATTGTATTGTTTTACTATTCAACAGTTGCCAGAAAGTTCTATTGTTCTGTAATGCTCATAGGCTGATGCAAATATGTTCCGCCCATGCCCAAGACTCATTGGAAAGCTGTCACCCCATGTCAATTTGTGATTTGTTAAGAACCTTGGACCCACCTTATCACCACTCCCTTCCCCTTTTCCTATAAAAGTCTGTGTAAAGACCCTGTCGGGGTCTCTCTGGTAGCAAATATTCTGAAGAAAAGAACACCATTAAAGTCTGGGTAAGCTACCGAGGGTCCGTTCTCTCTTCTTTATTTCTACCTGCTTCAAACTACCATTGGGGATTTCTGTTCTCACTGCAAAGCACCATCTAGGTACAGAGATAAGTGAGATAAGATAAGGCTGCTGATAGCGGCAGCCAAGGAAGCTTATCTGACCAAAGCGCTGGATAAGGGCAGACTTTGCAGCACCCAAGCAGCCTTGCCAGAACCCCCAGAGAAGCATTACTCCTGCTCCCCTCTGGGGAGATCCAGTGCTTGTGGTACATGCTGTGTCACAGCTGCTGGCTCTGTGGTGTTCAGTGCGTACCTGAGCAACAGAATAGTCTTTTATGGCATATTCAAGATGTATCAGACATAAACTATGGAATCCTATTCCTTACTTGTCTTTGTGAACACTATTGTAATCTCCAAGCCCGTGTAGTGGAATTGCAGAGGGAATTGTGGCTGGTAAATTTGCAGGAAGCCACCTGTGCTGTGGAGCCAGGATGAAGGGTTACCTGGAACCTCACTGCTGAGGGCCATCAGATAGCATGAGGGTCTTTTCCACTCACTTGGGAGGAACTCTGCTAACTGCGATTTTTTGATGGAAGGCTTACCAGAGACCAGATCTAGCAGCCAGTGACAGCACCCAGGGCTGGCTGGGAAATCTATCTGTGTGCTGAGCTCCTGCTCCAGCACACGGCACAAGCCATCCGTGCAGTCCCACTGCCAGCAGCCAAGGAACACCCACTCTTTTGCTTCATCCCTTGTCAGTGTGGGTTGCATCATGCTCTCATCTCATTTTGTTAAAAACAATGTGGTGCTCTAATCTTTGTAGCTTCTCATGTGCTAGGGGTTGCTTTAAGACAAAGCTGTGTCATTATCACCTGCTTCAACCTTGGGTTGCAAAATCAGTGTCTGTTGGTACTTGCAGCTTTGTACATAACAAATCACCTGGCAGATTGTAAACAAGCATTTCTTGAGAAGATTGTGTGCAGTTCTGCACAGCACACATGGTCTGGCTACATTACTGTGTCCTTCTCATGAGACCCTGGAAACTCCAGTACCACTGGAATTTAAAATAATGCTGTGATTATGTGTGTGTGTACAGATACCCATGTTTATAGGGAGAGCTGTAGATAAAATGTATATACACTGCAGACTACAGATACTATATATTATTTGAAAATAATGTAATTATGAAGAAATACAGTGTGTTTATACAAACATACATATGCACACACACACACACACACACACACACACACACACACATATATATGTGAGTATGAGGAGAGAGTCAATGAGCATAAGGGTACAGCCACTGCACACATGCCCATCATTTTTCACCTGGTGTGAATCCAGAGCTGCTACAGGGCACCCAGCTGATAGCTCAGGCATGAAAGCTTCTCATTCTGCCCAGTTCAAAGCTGTCAGCAGTCCTGTCAGCTGCTTGATCCTGTCCTTTCTATGCACAGCAGTTTAGCCTGGATGGACCCACACCGGGTGTGACTAGATCCCAAGGTTTCCTGGGACTAAAAACTAACCTTGGGACAAGATTTGCACAAGCAGTCCAGACATAGGAGCTTTCTCCTCTTCAAGGACTATCTCTGCTAGCACTTCAAGCCCACTTTTTCTTTTTAATTATTCCTTTGAGAAGACTAAGGCTTTGAAGAATTTTAGACTGAAGAGCAAAAAACTAAAAATCTGCCAGTCTGTGTGACTGTTTAACAAAATTCTCTATTTTGACTTGGAATACTAATTTGAAAGCAAGCAGCCAAGAGCACAAGGAATTTCTGATTATTCTGTGCTGTTACAGGCAAGAAGGTTCAGGAATGAGAACAAACCAGATGTCATCAGTATTGCTTGAATCTCTTCTTTCAAAGGGCACAGACATTAAGAGTCTGGTGCAGTGAGAAATGCTAGCTGCTTCTGCAGGTTTCTTGCTTCTTTATTCTTTCATTAGGGCTGTATGTTCAAATACAGCAGTATTTCCTTTCCCAGCTCAGACCATTAAATCCTTGTAAATATATATGTTCATCCCTTTCCTTGTTTTGGATTTCTTCAGCAGGGTGCAAAAGTTACTTTTGCAATGTAATTCTGTGAAATCCAAGAGTTATTCTCCAAAGGCTTTTTCGATACTGTGTTTGAAAAAATCCCAACATCTATTATATGTGAACTGCCTCAGAACCCTGTCTTGGTTTATTGACTACATGATGGCAATAAAGTTGGTAAAGTTTTACCTGACCAAATAAAAAATCTCTCCTGTTTCATCAGATCCCACCTTAGAAGCAGAGTTATAAATCATGTCTTTGGGGGACATCTAATGCTTTGTCTTGTATCTTACAACCACACTACAAATTATGTCCTCCAATCACTTCTTGACTTGTATAAAGATAGAAAAACAAGGCATACACAGCTGCATGTGTAAAAAAAAGGCACCTGAGATGGTTTTGTAAGTCCTCCTTGACTGGTTTAAGAGGTTTGTGTAGTACAAGCTATTTTTAACTGTCTCTTGCTGTGTGACGATGAGCGCTGCAAGCACAGTCTTCTCTACAAGACCTGTGCCTGCTGCGTAGGAGCACCTGCTGGAGATGTCCTTTTGTCAGGCAGGCATGAGGGAGGCAGAGATATTTTTAGTATTTCTACATATGTATTTTTCTCTTCTAATCCATGAAGGACAGCATTTTGGGACAAGGACTGTGTCATCTAATGAGTCACAACCGTTGCCTTTAGGATGGTGTATTGTTTCCAGCCAGCACACAGCTTGCCATCAGTTCTCAGCAGCTCAGGCTTTTAGTGAGCACTTTGCCCCAGAATTTCACCAGAAATGATCCTCAGACACACATCCTCCCACACTCATTTCACAAGACTCCCTTCTGTTCTGGTGCCAGGAACTCAGCCTTCCTGTTAAAGGTACCACCAAGGTGATATTTCTGTGATGTTCTGCTTCCCCTGTGTTTCTTCCAGCTTGGGGCAGGAGTCACCCCACAGCTGGAGCAGGTGCTCACCACAAGCCCCTTTGTTTAGCATTTCTCAGGATACAGACCAGGGTTGCTTATTTGCATTTTGGTGCTGTTCTCAAGACTCTCTCCGCAGGCCAGCTCAGGCTCTGGAGAAGGAGCATGTCCATTACAGCTACCCCATCATCCTTCCCTCTGCAGCCAGGCTGCTGCTGGGCTGACAGTGCTCACAAGGTCCAGAGGAGGGTTTCCTCACTGTCCCAATGCCCAGCAACTGGCTTTAGCAGGGCAGTTATCCCTCCATCCATAAGTCTCCTACAACTATTATCCCTCCAGTCCCTGTCTCCTCCAGATATTTTGACTCAGCCTATGAGATCACTTCAGGGGATGTTAAATTTTCCTTTTTTGGTTATTTATTTGTTTATTTGTTTGTTTGTTTTTGGTTTTTTTGTTTCTCTATTTTTCAGACTATGTTATTGTGGGTGAAAAATGATCTTTAACCTCCCCTTCTGTTCTGCCCAGTTGGATTTCTTTCCATTTGCTCTTTTGGTGGCTGGGTTGCAATCTGAGGCTTATTAGCTCCCTCTCCTCTCCTCATCTAGCACCTGTCTTCAAAAATACATCATCTGATTTAAGCCATTCGTGAAGACAATGATTTTGTCTGCAAAGAAGATTCTGAGTGAGATATCTGCACAGCTTGTATCAGAATGTGATTTCAAAAATGACTGCCTTTCCTTGGCACCAGGTGATGTTTCATGGACTGAGCTTTCAAATGCAGAGCTTGGAAGGATGAAATACAGCATTAACCTTTAAGGCTTCCCCAGAAAATCAAAACATGGCACTGATCAAATGTCAAGAGAGGTGTTCTTAGATATTTTATCTCAGTTATATTATTGAAAACCCAAGCACTTTGTTACCTGTGTTAATCAATGATGTATCACAGGATTAAATCATTATGTAATGATTATTACTTATGCACCATTCTCCAGTTTTTCCATATGCATACTTTTGAATGACATTTATTTGAAAATATAATGAGGGATATGAGCATGCCTATAGTATATGGATTTGGACTCAGCCATTTCAGTGTGTGTGAACAGATAAAAAGCATTTTTGATTTAAAAGTATTTTGAAATATTTCTCTTCTGAGAATCAGAAATCAGGAACCACATTCAGGAGCTGATTCAAGAAGTACTCAAGACCAGGGTCAGAAGCCAGATTCTTTTGGTGCTGAGCTGTACTGAACTCTGTAAGGACAGGGAGGAGATAGTATGACATGATTCTACTCTGGAAAAATGACCTTGATCAGAAAGTGTCTGATTTCCTGAATGTTTGTATCAAGTATGATTGCATAATCATGTTATCAGTCCCTGTATGGTCCTGAACTAGCAAATCATGTGTGTATATGCTGATCTTAAGCCTGTGCAATTCTTTTGACTTTGAGAGGCTACTTAGGTATATGAAGTTAAACAATCCTGTGTTTGTAGTCTTCCTGGGAGTTTTGCAGGGCATTTGTTCCAAAACTGGCTTGATGCAAGTGGATCCTTGAGCCCTCATGGAAACTGGATCTTGAACTGCTTTTGCATGTTCACACTTCCTTACAACCTTTGCTACTGCTGTAGGTAATAGTGCTGTTCATGCTGGGGGACAGATTTCACCAGGGACAGAGGCAGGAGTTGAAAAATGTGTCCATAACCATCTTCAAAACAACGTCAGTTGAAAATGAAGCATTTTCTAAGAGGGTTTGCTGTTGAAAATTGTGCAAAACTGTATTTTGTACAACTATTGGATCCACTGGTCAACCCAGACTGCCATGCAGCTGTCATGATGTAATTTCCACCCTACTCTTTTGGTCTCATAACTGGATTTTGTAGGCTCAAACAGCTACATTCAACAGCTCAAACTACAAATAGCATTGACTGTACCCTTTCTGCAGCATTGAAGCTCCAGGTGATCTCCTTAGGACCAAAAGGATGGAAAGGCTTTATCAGAAGTGAGCTGGGTTTATATTAATAATAAAACCTTTCCCAAGAGAGCTTACAAAATCAACTGAATTTCATTGCATAGGCTTTATAGACATCCTGATAGTCCTTTAAAGCTTATCAGTTCAATACCAACAATTGTGTGTAAATAACTTGATTATAAAACTGCTACAGCACAGCTTTCAAGGAAGATATCCAGCTGACAGGCCAGCAGAGGAAAGGCAATTTGGAAAAAATTCCCCACTGCCTTGTCATCAACAAAAAATTCATGTATTCAACCTGTAACAACACCAGCTCCTCTAGATGGGTTGCTTCTCCCAGGAGCACAGAGATAAAAACATTAAAATCCTTATTCCACAGAGGGAACACAGCAGGCAGCAGCGTGTGTGTCTCTATAGACACGTGTGTGCATGTGAATGCCTTGAACTCGTACAGAAGTGTATAATGCATATGTAAACATAACAGACTTGGAAATACTGGAATCCAGCAAATATTCTAGTAGAGCCTTGCCACGTGTCATTCCTGCATGTGGTAAGCTTTATGTATCACCTAGGTTGTTGTATCACCCAGCAGTTGCTAGAATAAGTTATCCAGCCTGGTTGCTTAGTTCCTCAGACTAGGACTGAAATCCTGCTCTACACCTTTAGAGCAAGAAGTGCCTATGACTCTGCAGTTCTTGAAGCACAACTGGATTTGACAGTAGTAAAAAGCAGTGCTCCTAAAATATTCATGTAAACATTTTGCTTAAAACATTCGAGGTCAGTCAGACCTCTAAAAATAAAAGCAAAACGAAATCCCATAAGAAAGTGCGGTTTTCTGTTGTCCTTTCTACCTAGGGAAGAAAATACCAGGAAATGTTTGTAAACCCCAAGCTTAAAGTTCTCCTGTAGTCCCCAAGATTCTGCTTCCATTTGTATGAATTGATCTGATCACAGCATGTTGTTTGAAAAGCCATTTTTGAGATTCATCTTGATCAGTTATGGCTGCTTCTATGTTTTATGTTGGTCCAATCCTGCTCAGAATGCAATGTACACACCCCTTTCAAATTAATTTTGCAGTAGGTTTGGGGAAAGTTTACCTAAGGCCATCTTCTCTACCCACCTTTCTCTTCACCATATGAGCAGGGCACATTTCTCAGACCGGTTAAACCAACTGCTGGAGATGAGCTTCTAACATGTAAACTGTGACAGCCAGTATGTGATTTCCTGGTGGAAACATTTTTCATGAAAATCTGGCAATACTTCGGCAGATTTTTGGGAAGAGGATGAAGAGGGGATGGAAATGAAGAGAAGGCAAAAAGAGAGGGATTTTTTAAATAGTGCTGTCATTAAATATGTGCATCCTGTTTCATTTAATCATGCTCTTTTTTATTGTCCTCAACTGGGCTTTGACAGATTATGGAGATCCAAAATATATCTGCTGCTCTGCAGTGACTGTACTGATACCCAGTATCCATCAGTCTCAGACCAGAAGATGGTGAAACATTCTGCTCTACAGAATAGATACCAAGTGGTATTTGCTCACTTTGTGTTTACCTCTCTTAAATATAGATGTAGAATGAAGGCCCTTGATCACCAAACACAGGTTGTTGTAGCCTGGTTGCTGCAAAAGCAGCTTTGTGTCCTCTCGCAGCAGATGTGCTGATAACACGCAGTGAGAAATGATGAGACAATGGACAAGGAACCCATATGAAATAAAGGGGATTTTCCACATATACCTGGCACAATAGTTCAGAAGAGGTCAGGAATGAACCTCACTTTCTGTTTTTTATCTGAGAGGACAAGTGCTGACTGCCGTAATACCTTAATGCTTCACATTCCCAAGGACACCAAGCCTGAGAACTCCCAAAATTTACTGGTTTTACTGCTGACTGTAGATATAAACAGTATCCCTGAAGCAGCTGACACACTTCAAAGTCACACTGTTTATGTGGCAATAATGCATCTTGTACCCATATCCAAGACATTCCCAAGAAACACTCGGTTCATAGCATACACTCCCACGCAGGAGATCTGTCAGAAAATCTCTCAGAGTGATCCACTGACTTGGGAAGCCACTGGAGCAGAAACTGAACAGAAACATTGTGTTTCCTGTGGACAGAAATCAGGAGAAAACCATTATGAAACCTGAGGTTTGTGGAACCCACTGCTGTGCTCCCATGTGTCTCTTCAGTGACCTGTGTGCAATGAGCATTGGATAGAGCCTTCAAAGCGGCCCATGGGAAAATGAAGTTAAAAAACCTGAACCCCTTATGCAAAACCAACTTTTTTCAGAGAATTCTGTGAGTTACATTTTATCCAATTTTCTCTGAAGCTTTTGAAAGGAGTACTTCTGAAGGATTATCTCATATGCCAACTTTCAATTTTCTGCTCCATGTCTTATCAACTATAAAGTTATTCTAAAACACATTTCAACAATTATTTTATAATGACAACAATACAGCTCTTTTCTATCCTTCTTCCCATCTTGCTAGGAAACAATTTTTTTTTTCTGACTGAAACTGACTTTGAGGCAGGGTTTCTACTGCTGTTGAAACTCATCCCTTCTCAGCTGCTTGAGGTTCTATTTGCTGCTCTTTAACAACCCATAACAGCTTGCTTTCCTCTCAAACTCTTATCCCACATTGCTCCTCATTATTGTTTCAATAAATAATTTTCCACAACAGATGTGGAAGTCCAGGAAGTTGTTACTATTCTTCACTGATCTTGTAAAACAATGTTATCTGTTGTGACCAGGAAGCCAAAGGCAGAAGCAGTGAAACAACCCAGCTCCTCCATTTTCTCTCTACCAAGGAGCAGACTTGGTTTCCAGTAGGACCATCCCTCATTCTACACGTCACAAAACTTCTGACTGTTTCAGGTACCCCTGTACCAGTATGCCAAACTTTCCTCCAAGAATGAGGTAGGCAGCCCAAGAGCAGCAATCAGACATGATCACATTACAGAAGTTTGTTACAGTGAAGCCACACATAGTTGGAAATAACTCTGGGCTTTTGTAGACATGGTCTGCAGTGAGAGCAGTCCCTAGAAGAAGATGGTACTGGGATGAGACCCAGGCCTTATGCCACAGCATCCTTCCACTAAAGTCTCTGTGACTAAGGGGCCAGGGAATTTGTAGTTTAATCTCTAGCCTAAGCAAATTTGAGCTGTCTTTAAAGAGGCTTAGATCTCACCTCACAGTCCGCAGCATGTAACCTGCAGTGAATATAGTGTGTAATACAAATGCATGCAGAGAAATAAGGAAACGTTGTGAGGGCAGCACTACGGGGAAAGCTCTGACACCTTTTCTGGGAAACCAGCAGGACTAACTGCCTCTCTGAGGTGCCTGTACACTGACACAAGCAGCATGGGGAACACACAGGAGGAATAACAAGATTTGCAAGACATGGTGTGACAGCTCACCACCTGAGGTGCTGCTATGGATGGATACTGGCTCTCCAGGAAGGACAGGCTGGAAAAGCAGGGAAGGGGTTTTCCCTTCTTGTGCAAGAGCAGGGACACTAAATAGAGCTGTGCCTGGGGTGTACAATGAGCCAGCTGAGACTTTGTGGGTGAGGGTTAGAGGGCTGACCAATGTGAGCAATGCTGTGATTGGTGCCTGCTACAGACCAGATCAGGAAGAGTATTTGCCACAGGTCTCTGGTGCCTGTGATTCCTTAAGGCAAATCTCATTAGTAAAGAACAAGGCAAAGTGGACATTGTTTGTCTTGATGTTACCAAAGTTTTACATGCTGTCTCCCAAAACTATTATAGACAAGCCAGTGACCTATGGACAGATAAATGCACAGTGAGGTGTGGATCAGTAGCACAAAGTCTAAACATAGGCTCCTCACTAGTTGAGTACCCCAGAGGTCAATACTATCAAATATCTTCATTAACACCCTGCACGATGGGAGAGAGTGCACTATCAGCAGTCTGGGAAAAGTGGTTGATGCTCCAGGACATTTTGCTGACATTCAGAGGGACCTGCACAGGCTGGAGAAATAGGTGGACTGAAACATCATGAGACACCAAGTTCATCACCTGGGCAGGAACACCTTTAGGCAGCAGAGCAGGCTGGGGGTCAAGTAGCTGGAGAGCATCTTCACAGAAAAGGACTTGGGGATCCTGGTGGACAAGCCAGCCATGGGCCAGCAACGTATCTTTGCAGCAAAGGAGGCCACCAGCCTCCTGGGCTGCATTAGGCAGAGCATCAGCAACAGGTTGAGGGAGATGATCCTTCCCCTCTGCTCAGCACTGGTGTCTTGTGTCTTGTTCTGTGCTTCCCTGTCTAAGACAGGACATACTAGAGTCAGTCTAGCAAAGGGCCACGAAAATGATTAAGGGACTGGAGGATTTGACTCGTGAGGAGAATCTGAAAAAGCTGGGACTTTGCAGCAGTGGAAGACAAGGCTCAGGGAGTGTGTATAAATAAATGAGACAGGCTCATCACTGTAGTGGCCCATCACAGAGGAAAAGTAAATGGACACAAACTGAAATGCAAGAAATTTCACTTAAACATAAAAAAACCCTCAACACATTTTACTCTGAGGGTGCACAGACAATAGTACAGGTTGCCTAGAGAGCATGTGGAGGTTTTCTAGTTTTGGAAATTTTTAAAAGTGCAGAGGACACATCCCTAGGTAGCCTGCTGGAGCTGACCCTGTGCTGAGCAGGGGGGCTGGACTAATTTATCTCCAGAAGCACCTGCAAACCTCATCCATACTGTGACTCTGCATTCCTATGGTATCTCTTGTAGGTGCCTGCTCTAACCCTCAGCTGCCAGCCCGTGGAACAGGCAGCAGAAGAGTAGCCTGTCCCCTTGTCAGCTAACCTGAGCTGGTGGCACAACTCACACCAACACACCCAGAGGGTGGCTGAGCACCTCATCACACAAATTCTGCTGCTCCTGCTCCAGTACAGGAGTTCCACAGAGCCAGAGCAGTAACCCTCTGAGTCACTCCAGAACACACACTCCAGAGTATCTCAGAGCACTTTCTGACTTTGGACTAAAGCAAGGAGAATAGCTTAATATATTGACAGAATGAAAAACAAAAAGTCTTTATCCATTTAGTCAAGCACTCTTTCAGTTGTTGAGATAAGATAGACTAAATCCAGAGGAACTGTGAGTTTTCTTTTATTAGTGATAAAATCTAAGCTGTTGTTAGAAACATCAAGGGGATTTAATAGGCTTAACAGTGGCTCCTAAATTCCTCAGGAGACCTCTGAATTTGGAGTTCAGATCTATGAGCTAGGAAGTGTTTGGCACCTTATCAGCAGTCAGCTCGGCAACCTTTGGAGAATGAAAATCATCTTTTTGTTCAACTTTCCCTGGTACCTTGCCAACGTTCTTGTTACTCGCTAGGTCAACTGTCTCTAGAAAAATATCATTTCTGGTCTAAGCCACAGGATTCAAAACAGAGCTTAATAAGTAAGCAGTAAGGCGGTGGAATTATGTCATATCATAACATGTCCTCAGCAAGCAGAGGCAGTTCAGCCCCTTGACTGCACAATATCCTAACTACTCACTGGGGTTTGCTCAGTGGTGTCATCACCTTACAGGCACAGAGTCTTCTCTCACCATGAAGTGGTCTGACCTCTCTCCTTCTGGAGAGCACTGGGCAGGCAGGGACACTAAGTGGTAGAATGCAGGAATGGACTGAGGGGAGAAAGTCAAATAACAGGAGTAGGCAGATGAACATCTGGCAAACAATTCCAGAGCCGTGAAATTTCCTTGACAGACTTCTCCAAATGGTTGAAGTATTCCCCCAAAGATAGCCTTATCTTGACCCTGATGGTTCTGCTCACATGACTGAAGTTTGCTAATGTTGCTCTTCTGATAAGGTCATTTAAATAAACACAAATAGTCCATGTGTACAGGTACAATTACTACCATTTAAAGAGACACAGAATAAAATGATCTTGCACCAGTTACTAGGAACATTGAATTATAACCTCAGCTATCACTAGTTTCCCTCTTTCCCTTAAAAAAATCCCAAATTTGTATTTGTTCTACTGGCATCCAAGCCCATAACTGAAGAAGCTGTACCACAATCAGAGCTGCCAAAGCCATGGTCAAGGCCCAGAGAGAGACTCCCATGACATACACCACAAGAGATGGGAGAAAAAACAAATACAAGGGCAAAGGAAGGATGTTCCCAAACACTTTGATTGCTCTGAAATGTTAAATATTTTGCAGTCACCTTGACCAATTGTGGAGTGCTCTCCATTAAACATTCATCATTTGCTATCCCATCAATCACAGAAAGTGAATCAGTAAATAGCTGTGATGAATGTAAGATTTATACCTGAAAGCACTGATAATTTTTTTTCAAGCAAAACTCTGTCTAACTCTAGAGGAAACACTCCAAAAAACAGTCCTCACTCACAGATACAAGCAAAATGTGTGCAAGAAACCAGGACTTGGCTGGTTCTCCCATGTTAGGAATTTGGGTGATCCGAGTTACTTCACTCTTAATTTCAAGTAGCAATGTGAGTTTGCTTGTTCTGCAGCAAAGAGTGTATTGGTGGTGGCATTTCCCTTGAATAGCCCTTTTGGCTGAAATGCAGCTCATGTTCCCTTCAGTATGACAAATAACACACTTCATCTCCCCCTGGTGCCTGGAAAATCTGAGATGAGATTGGCACTGCAATATAAAGAGAGGTACTCTCAAAAAGGAAGACAAAATCATTTGAACTGAGTGGAAATAATCTTTGGCACTCCTAGCTACAGACAGTCCTCTGATTTCAAGCTGTATTTCAGTGTAAAACGGCTGTCCCTCCCACATCCATATAGCACCTAGCACAATTGCATACTAATCTTGACTGTGTGTTTCTGGCACTGCAGTAAAACAAACATTGAGCTTATAAAAAATACACAATCAATCACATGTGCTCTTGCAGTAGCTATCCATGCCCTCAGCATAGTTTAAATACAGGCATGGGTCTGTGTATGACTTAAGCTTCGGACATTAAAAAAATAACACTTTTCCAGAAGAAAACTTTTCTCGACTAATCCTGCATTTCAGAGCCAGACAAGTTGGGGGTTCTTTTTAAAAGATAAAACACACAGGTGGTCTGCCATTTGCTGTGGGTACATAAAAGGAGTATTACCCAGATAGCAAAGGAGAAATTGATGGCTCTGGCAGATGGCATCCTGCTCAGGGTTAGCCAAATCCCCTCTCAGGCACTGGAGCCCAGATGGCCAAGCAGAAACACTTTCTGCCACAAACCCTTTGCATGCCTTTGAGACATCGCTGTGCTGGGAGAGGAAGTATGTCAATTCACAATCTTGCTACGATAAAACAAAACTTGATGTATTTTGGGAAATATGTTCATTCACAGGGCCCCCTTGGCCCCAAGGCTTTCCTTCCCTCATCTGAGCCTCTGCCTGGCTGGAGTGCTAACCACAGCTCCTGCACACTCTAAAAGGTGGTTACCACTAATTTTGAAAGCTGGGTTTGCAAAATGAGGCAAAAAGACCCTCTTGGCAGGCTTCTGTGTATGTACCTCTAAACTTAGTAAGGTCTCTTTGAGAAGCTGGGAGAGAAAGGACTGGGTGCGTGCAGCCACTAAAGGAAGTCAGCAAGGGTGACTGACAGTGGTGGAAGTGCTTTGCAAAATGCTCAACACTCCCCATTTGTTTTGACATTGCTATTTAGTTTATGCGATTTCAAAAAATCTACTTTGCTCAAACCTGCTGGAGGTCTGAAGCACATGGTTATACAATGGATTCCCACCACTTCTCTCACAAATGACACTGCCGAGCATCCAAAGTGTCGAGATCTTGCAACTGACTCCTGCCTGCTGCTTTTCATGCTCAGCTCAAGTTGCCAAACACTTGTCTCTGCAGACATGAAGGCACTCTGGGAGATCCCAGCTGGGGGCCTTTGCACGGGCACAGTGACCTTCCAATTTTCTGTATCCTCTTCCAGGGCCCTGTTGTCATGCCATGGCACACACAGTGACCGTGATTATCCCAGTAGTGAAATAAGGCTTGGGTAGGTTCTAGTGAAGTCTACAGACCCCACCGTTGCCAAGGTATCCCCACACTGCCACTGCCTTGTACTTTCAGAAAATGCCCAACACACACAGAGACAGAGCATAGGGACTGGATGAGGGGAGGAGGAAGATGAGGAGAAGAGTCAAAAATGGGAGACAGCAGTGGGGCAAGACAGGGTGGGCAGAAGCAGGGATTGACTCAAAGATAAGGAGCAGAAGCATCATACAGCTTTGTTGGGGGATAAATTATTAATTATCTTGGATCTCCACTTCTCTTTTGCCTTTCCTGAAACCTGACACTGCCCCACACCATCCTGTCCTGCTCCAGACTCATCTACAGACACCTTCAATACCTTGCATAAACTAATGCCTTGCACCGGCTTTCTTTCTCTTCTTCTTCTTCCTCCCTCCCACCCGCTGGAGTCTGTGGCTGCTGCCTTGGTACCTGCTCTGCCCCCAGCTGAAGGAGCATGTCTCCACAGTCACTTGAGCTGGGATACTGCCAGCATCATGCCCACGTGTTCTCTTATGATTCCTTAAATGCCTCTAAAAATCCGAAAGTCCTGTTCAGGACAATTCTGCTTTTGTTGTGAAAGCTCTCAGCTCCACCACATCCTTCCTCTTCCTCCCTGGGAAACCATTCATAACAGAAATAATTTTCCCTGTGAACACATTTATGCCAGGAAACCTCTGCCATCCCTGCTGTGGTTTAGGGGCAGTGGTGATGCTGTGAAGCCAGCTTTCCCCTGTCTATCAGGCCAGCTGGGTAGCAGGTGCCGTGCTGCAGCCCGCACAGCTGAGCACAGAGGGGGCAGCCCACCCCATGGTACACCACTGCCCACACCACCTCGTTTCAAGCTGGAGCAGCCTTCTCCGTGCAACACCTGAGGCTTTAGTCTGAAGCCAAGAGCAAAATGGAGCCAGAACTGAGGCCAGCACCAGCTCATGATCAGCAACGAAATCATCAGGAAGATCCCTGGCGTGGGTGAGGTCTGGGCAGCCTGTACAGTGGCCAGCCAAAAGCATGGGCTGGCAGGAGCCTGGGTCCTTGCAGGCTGTTTGGATGCAGCCATCTGATTTGGCACATTGAGAGTTTGGCTGAACGGACACGAGCTGAACCATGCCAGGAGGGCTCCAGGCCAGAGAACAGGGGTTTATTTACTAGCACAAATGTAGCATCAGGAAAGTGTTAAGTGTTGCCTACAAACTGTCAGAAACAAGAATCACACAACAGTATCTTTAGTAAAGAGCAGTGGATATAGTACGACTATTTTTTGCAATTTCATTGCACGATTGAGTCAAGGTAGTCTAAATGCTCTCCCAAAAACTCAGTGAGTAATGTTCCATACTCGGGTTTTACGTTCAGGATTTCATTGCTTTGGGATAAGCAGCTTCATTCCCATAGAAGAAAATCCTGTATCTCTGCAAGGCAGTGATTTTCCTTACATCATCTGTCAAACTACTGCTGCTGCTCCTTCTTCTGCCATCTCTGCCTCTGCACCTTTTCCCATCTTGCACACAGTCACAGGTCAGACCGGCAGACTCTGAAAGATCCTAACAGATTCTGACTGTCAGACATGCCAAGATTATATCCAACTTTAGGGTTTAGATCACTGAAACAGTAGAATGCTGAATGAGAAGTTCATCATGTCTCTGAGAGGGTGTACTTTGAAAGGGTATCTCTCGGGACATGAAGTAAATGCCAGCTGGATCCCTGCTAGTGTGCTGAGCTTGGTATGGGGGGAATTATTGAATATCAGGAAGCACTCAGCATCTCCATGCAGCTAAACCCAGTGCCTGTGCTTGAAACTCATCCCTGACAAGGAACTGGGATTATATTAAGATTAAATCAACTTTTTTTTTCCATATCACATGAGGACAAATATTCATTCTCACTTAAAATTGTCTGCTTACAGTGCAGAAAAAAATCTAAAATTGGAGTACAGGTGGGAAAATCCCTCTTTGCTTTATATTTATTCTAGAATAACAAGCATGTCTTATCCTCTTTGAACAGAGCTTGCTGTGTCTGAGAAGGGTTGCACATCAAAGAACACTCTCTAACTCCCCAGATTCCTTCTCCCATCCCAGCTGGAATACACAGCATCTTCACCACTTCAGCTTGGCTTGGTAAGGGATACAAGGAATGACAAAGTGGGAAAGGCTGCTCTGGCTGGGCGGTCTGTGGGTGCAAGGTCCACACAGCCAGGGCAGGCTCTAGTCAGCCAGAAGCACATGTGGAGGTGGCAGCTCACATCCCTCTGTTCCTAGCTGATGGCAGGAGCAGTATCAGCCTGCAGACAGATTCTGGGAGAGTCGGGGAATGATCCTGGAGCTTGCTTTTGAGTAAGGATATGCATTAAGAAAAGATGGCCCTATTTTATGTTCAAAGCACCTAAGTGAGCAGGTGGAGCATGAACCTCAAGAGGGTGTTGAGAAACCATGAGTTGTTGTAAATGAAAAGTATTGAGTGTCTCCAGCTTGATGGGATGAATTAAAATAATTCTTAATTTATTCATATCTTTGGGACTCAAGGCCTGAAAACTTGTGTGTAACCCTTATGGACTCCTAACCCTGACTGTGATTTCCCAGGACTTCAGGAGAGGACACGGTGCTGCTCATGGTCATTCTGACCAGCAGCCACGAAATACCATTGAGTTCATTTGGTGCCCAGCTGCTTCCATGATCCTGCCTCCTGTCAGGACAGGTCAGCCCATGCTGAGCCCCATGCTGCCCATTCCCTCTGACCACAAGCCCATATCTCAGCACAACACTGCCACCACCATTCCTGTGCTGCTGCAGTGTGGGCTGGCTCCGACTCCTGTTTTCTTGTAAACAGGAAGAAGGGAGAGGGTGTTACTACTTTTGAAAAATAAGAAATTAGCATCTTTCATGCCATTGCATTGTTCCTGCTCCTGATTTGGTTCCACAAACTTGTCACCCCTCAGCAGGCATGGTATGTGACAGAAACAAAGTCTCTTTGTTTGCTGTGGGTCCCTGGGTCCTTCTGGGACCCATCTCCTACAGAACTGTCTCAAATTCTTTTTCCTGTTTTAGGTGGTTCCATTTCTTTCTGCTTCCTCAGGGACTTATCCTGCATAAAAATGCTGTAACTCTTTCCCTGACAGATCCTTAAGATATATTATAACTATTTTCCGTATAGATGAAAAGAGGCTGGCAGCATTATATTCAGATGGAGTCATTCGTCACCAGACGTTAGCAAGGCTGAACATAATTTAATAGCACGACAAAATGCTTGTTCTGTTTTTGTTGGAACCCCAGAGCTGTGGGTGAGAACATTTCAGGTCTGAAATCCAGACCTTGTCACTCCTGAGTAATGGTGGGCACAGCTCTGAGGGCATTGCTGGAAAGGAAGACTGACATATGGTGCTAGCCTGACAATTCTGGGGATAGCTGTTATTTTCTGAAACTTTTGCATTTATTTTATTTTATGCTGATCAGGAAAGCTCTGATCTGAGAGCAGATGGTACTGATTTGCTCAGGGTTATTGCTGGTCGAAACTAAACAGTGCTGCACTCCATTCTCACAGACAGCTATTAAACTGGAAGTGGATATTATTTTTCCATCAGTATTTTATTGGAGTTCAGTTGGGATTGAAGCCACACTCAGCTGGGCACTGTTCACTTACAGAGGGAGTTACGGTTCTTCATTCCTAGAAGCCCAAACCTGAAGTGAAAACCCCAGATGCAGAGTGCCCTGGCCTCAGGCTGTTTTCAAATACTTCTCTCTACTGTTTCAAAACCCTTTTCTCAGCAATACGATTTCCTCTTTCTCCCTCCCTAACTTGAGGAGACTAGATGTGGTATTACAGCAGCTGCTGACCCACTGGCTGGCAGGACAGCCCACCAAGGCACCTCCGAGCTGCTGCAGCTCTACTGCTGGGGTTGCTGAGAGTCTCTGTGCTGCTCTTTTCCATATCAAAACAACCCCAGTCACACTATCGTCCAGTTCAGGCCTCCTGCATCAATCTGAGAGCTGTTTATCTGGTAAAACACAGGCTAAACTTGCTGTGGACACCATCATGGAGGTGCATCCCTTGGGCACTCTTGTCCTTCTCATTGAGGGAAAAGGAAATTGCACAAAGTGGTGTTGGTAACAAAAACATTTCCCTGAAGCGATTATTGACAAATCCACTATTGTTGCGGTGTGCTATGGCCAGGCACTGCCATCTCCCCAGTTCCCCCCTCCCCGGTATTTGGTTTCTCCCCCGGGAAGGCTCTGTATTCCCCAATCAGCTGCAAGCCTGTGAAATTCAAACCCCTCATTCCTACGCCATAGAATGTTTTGCATCCTCCCCCGCCCACTCGCGATGGTATATATGTAACTGTAACAGGCCGTGCCGGTGCTTCCCCAGCACGAACCCGGTGTCCAAATAAACCATCTGGGAAGCCCCTCCGCCTCGTCTCTCCTTCCTCGGTGCCCTGGATCACCGGTGGGTTAGGTGAACCCCTTCAGGACCTTCGCCAGCCCTCCCGCACCCGAAGCAGCTCGGCCAGCCGCTGAAACCGCGGGCGGCTGCCCGGTACCTCTGCCGGCAGCACTGCGGCACACTATCTTTCTCAAGGTCTGTATTGAAACTACTGATTCTGAACACTATGGTCTAGCAGAGCTCAGAGGATCTCAGCAGCTCAGTGTCCCATGTGGCAGGTCTGGGGCCTGCACAATTCTTGAGGATGGGGGAAAACAGCACTTCAGAAAAACGAAGTGTCTCTAGGAACCTGGAGAGCAGAAGAAACAGAACCATGAGGTGACACCCATTTACCTTTGCAAAAGAAATCAACAGATTCTGATCTCCAGAGGCTTTGTAAGGCCACCTCGCTTTCCCTTTTAGTCTTGGCCAATTGACAAGTATACTTGTGCTCCAAAGCATAAAAACGTGCAAACACTGAAATCTACTAATATTAAAATGAAGAAAATTTTAAAGCTAATGTAATGGTTGCTATAATAATTTACACCTAGTTATACCTCATTACAAGGTTGTCTTGCTACAAATGTGACAGGCTAGTGATTCCTTTAAAACAGTAGAACTGAGTCATAGGTTTGGATAAAAAAAAGCTTAACTACAAACACTGATTTATTACTTTGGACAATATTACAATTTTTCCTGGGAGGTTGCATGATCCAGAGTGAATTGAAAGTGTGTTTAATTTGAATAAATTATTTCAATTAGTAACTCAAGAACAGATATTTCCAAATTCTGAACCAGGACAGTATCTTGAAGTAGCAGGAGCTGTCAGACTAAGTTCTAAGTATGAAACTCAAATCTAGCCCATAGTTATAAGTGTGACAAAGGTGGGTATCAGGGCTATGCCTCTCTTCACACCCTGTGCACTGAAGTCATGAATTCCCTGGGTGATCCAGGAGCATCCCAGCTTGTCATCAGCACAGATGAGATAGTAAAGCTGGTTTGAGATGACAGATTGCCTTGAAAACAGGTCTGAACTCCTCAATGCATCCATAATTAAGTAATCGACACACAGGACTTCTCCAGATGGGATTTTTTGACAGTTCTACATATTCCCCCAGGTATCTCCTGCTGTAGCTCATCTCCTTTGTAGATCTAAATGTGTATGTGATGATTAACATCATAGGTGGATTGTCCCTGGCATTCTCATGCAATCCTGCTGCTTTAATGGTTGCAGAAGGGATCAAGTTATACATAGATAGGACATTTGCAAGTAGTCAGTACAAACTGTTCCTGCAGATGTAAAAAAATACTGATGTAGGACAGTCTTTTGTACACAGTTAAGATATTTAAACCATGTTTGCATGTAGTTGTCACAGACAAAACAATCCAGAATTGGGAAATTTTCGTTAATTTATTGCCAGATCACACAAGCTTCTGATCCCTGATTTGGATATCAAGAGGAAAAAGAACACAAACAGCTAGACACTTAACATGAAACTCCATCCTCCCTCCTTCTCAGAGTCAACTTCCTTTATTTTTTCTGCAGTCACAATTGTTCCATCAAAACTCCCTGGCAATGGGATGGGCGGTGTGGGAAAGTGGAAGCAGAGCATGTGACAGCTTTCTGCTGCCCACGTAGCTGTTTCTACTGCACTGCTCTTTGTGATTCCTGACTCTCTGAGCAATGGTTTCCACCACACTGTACACCACAGCCTTTGTTGCTCTCCTCTGCTCTGGGACAGATCACATCTGGGTGTTTTTTCACCGTAAGGTTTTCACTTACTTCAGGGCAGGCTGGAATCATCTTTGGCAGGCAGCAAGGCATGGGCTCACCCCAGAGAGGCCAGCACTGCAAACTGGTGACACGTGAAGCCTGGTGACACCTGCCCAACGCAGCAATATGGTGACAGGGATGGATGGTCCTGCAGGACAATGGCACAGCTTGCAACCAAGCTCTTGTACAGCCACTTCAGTGGGGACTCCTGTTGGCACAGTTTTAATTTAAACAAACATTCTCTCACTGAGTATCTATGCAATTTTGGCCTGCATGAGAAAAGGTTACTAAAATACCTCTAGAGTACTCTATCTGAAAAATGCACAACTCAGCAGCTCAGTGTATCCCCAAAAACATGGACATGAGGGTTAACTCTGTCTATCAGCAACAGGCTCACTTCAATTAGAAACTGTAGTAACCATCTTAGAAGTAGAGCCAAATATTATCAGAGATCAGTTTCTTGTTTATGCTGACAAATGAAGGGGATCTGAAAAGAGGCTGTTTGTCTGTCCATCTCTCAGAGAGTATTTCAAGGGATGAAACGTGCCAGTCTGATGCCTGTTGAGGAGCATTCTTACTTTAGGATGAGTTTTAGTCCTGTAGTTGCCATGTTCATGTGTCTCTGTGTGTGTGTGTGTGTGTGTGTGTGTGTGTGTGTGTGTGTGTGTGTGTGTGTGTAATGCGGAATCTGCTGGAATTACAGAATGGAAATCAAATCCCTGCCCAAAGACTGGTGCAGCTACCACCCTCTTTAAACAGAAATCTGGGACCACTGAAGCTTAGATAAAGTGTCTCAAGCAACTCCTCTGTGTGGTTATACTCTGAACTGGGAAAACATTCTCCTTGTATCATGTAAAAGCTGTCAAGGCCTGCTTCAGCTATGTCCATTTTGAGAAAGGATTAAGAGAGGTTTAAGTGAGTAGGGGCAGCCTACAAAGCTGGGACATTTGAGTGGACTCCATCCCTCTTCCTTCTGCTGGCTGACTTGGGAGCTTTCGCACCTGATTTTTTTTTGCACCAACGCTGCTGTATATGAAGGTACAATGATTGCTATAATTCAATGACTTCATTGATCTAAATAATTTCTGACAGCTTTGTTTGTACCTATATAAGTTTATAAAGAATGATGTCAATTCTGGTAGCAATTATAAAGCCATCAAATACCCTCAGATATTGTTGTCCAGAATAAGTGCACAGTGAAATCTAAAGATTCTTTTCAGAATATGCTTTTAAATGAAGAAGGCCATGGTAGCTTCTCAGGGAATGCTGTTTGCAGTAGCCAGGCACTTAATTTTAATGCTGATCTCTAATCCTACTTTAAGTAAATCAAAAGTGGAAATAAAATTGTACTATTACACAATTGCTAAGGCAGTCAGTTCTGCTGTCAGCAGATGTGATGGCCAAAGATCCCCTTAATCACAGACACAGGATGTCTGAGTGATACATCTCTGGATAAAAGAACAACTATCAATGTGAAAGCGAAACATTGGCATACATTTCACATAAAACCTAAGTTATGTAGTGTGCCAGAGGGTTTGAGTCATAGATACATTATACTGTAATATTAGATGTTGTAGACTGTGGGAAAGTAATCATTAGCACAAGTTGTGCCTCCTCATCAGGCAGAAATAAAATACAAAGGTCTGTTAACCTGCCACATACCGCGCTTTTTTTTACTATTAGGGCAATAGTAAAAAAATTTGAATTCCTATGTGTAATTTATCTCTGGTATAGATAGCTGTACCCATATATGTTTATTTTTAAAAAATCTATATTTTAAAATATATTTTATATATAAATAGTGTACAGATCACATTACTCCAGGCTGCAAACTTCTATAATCACACCACAAAGATTTCTCAGAGGGACTCACAGATTATTGATGTTTACTCCAGGGTAATTACTGTCACACCACGTGTACCTTTCGTCTGTCAGATACATTAAATTGAGATACAGTCTGCCAAATTCCTTTAAAGATGCTCAACCTTTAACTGTCCCTCTCAGACACCAGATGGAAGCAGCATTCAGACATTTAACAACTAAGTTTTGCTGCACCACTTGTCACAAGGCCAGGATAATGGAGATTCCTTGAGGACATGTGAAGGTGATCTCTAACAACACACTCTCAGCTGGCAGGTGCTTTGGCATATAATACCTGGGATATATCCAACTATTTGGGGAATAGTTGTATAAAATCTAATCTGATTCAGAATTCCCATGCAAATGTTGATAAATAAAATGGCACAAGATAATTTTAAATAGAGACAGTCTTCTTCATTCCCTGTGCACGCCCTTTCTTTTCTTATTTTCCTTAAACCTTCTTTTGGCTTTGAAGTCCCCAATCACATTTTCATTGCACATCATTAGTTATGTAAAACCTGGAAACTGAAGGGTTGTTTAATTTCAGCGTATGCCTACAGACTAGGCTGACGTCCATTTGAGTGACTCTATTCTTTCAGAAAGCCCTGGAAGCAGCAAAGGGCAATATGTTACTGCAACTTGTGAAGGGCTGCAGCTGTCTGTTTAATTAGTCTGAGATTGCATTTTTCCGGAGAGAGTTAAGAAGCTGTGAGCTGTGGACTGCTAGCTGACAAGGCTGTCATACCACAGCTTCAATGGATCTGTACCTCTGCATTCACAGAGGAAACAAAGCATTGTCATGGCTGCATGCAAGCAATATCCTGCTATAAAAGAACACTTAACACTAGTGCCCATGGAGCCCTTATCTCCATCAACCCCAACAAATCTTTAAGAGACTGAGTGTCCAACCTTATGCAAATACTTCTCTGTTTAGTACCTGAGGAGTATGAGGAGTGCAGATTGATTGTATTCCTGTTACAAGGCGGGTGCTGAAAAAGGTCAGATTTTCCTTATTGTCTAATAAGGAGTAGGTTCAGGATGATCAAAGGGCTGCTGCACATGCTCTGTTTAGGGAGACTGAAATTCTATACCCTGGAGAAGAGAAGGATCTAGGTGATCCATGGCAGAAGAGCAAAAGATAATGGGCACAAATTGAAATTAGAAAAGGTTGTACCAGTCTGGACATTGATAAAAATTTCTTCACCATGAAGAAATTCCCAAAAATCAAGAAGCGATTGTCCAGAGAAGTTGTGGAGCCTCCATCCTCTGAGGATTTCAAGACCCAGCTGGATGCAGCCCTGAGGGACACAATCTGATCTCACAGATGACTCTGAGACCTCTTGAGGTCCCTTCTAACCTGAATTATTCGATGATTCTAAAAATTTTGTGGAGTTCTCATTGCTGTTGCAGTGTGTCTCTGTGCCCCATTCCCAGTGGGCCTAGTGACATGCAGCACCCGTCGGGCCACCACATGTAGCACGGGTCAGGCCGGCTAGGCCGAGGAGCCAAAAGGAGAGCCAAATAAAAGATCACACAGAGAGAGCAAACGGAGAGGGCAAAAAAGAGAGTGCAGAGCCCTCTGCCTTTATTTATATGTTTTTACAAATCACCGTGGATTGGAGGTAGAAATCATTACCTCTCAATTCCATTGGTCAAAGCATCTATCTATCATATTTCTCCACCCAGGATAATGGCATGATAACAACAGAGACAGTTAGCAAAACACAGATAGTTGTCAAGAAACCATGGCCATGTTTACAGAAGAATATGTGAGAAAGTATCACAGCAAAGAGAAACACTGAGAAACTGCAAAACTCAGGACAACAGTGACACACCATGGATTCTGTGTTTAGGTAGGGACTGGAAGAGTAAGTTCTAATGGCTTTTAGTGAAAGTTATCTCCAACACACTGGTGTCATGCTGACTTACAATTGTCTGTGAATGCTGAAAGTCATTCATGTGAAGAATTAAGAGGCTACCGTCCTGCTTTGTTTTACCCAGAAGTACCTATTTCTTCCTTCCTTTCTTCCTCCTTTTAACATACCATTAGAAAGGTTCTGGTGCCTGCTTGGACTCCTGAGAGCGCCACTGTGGCCAGACAATGGGTACACATTTTCCAAGGTTAGCGGAAGACAGAGAAGGGACACTGTAGCCCAGAAAGTTCTGGAAAAGGAAAAAGGGGAGCATGTGGAAGACAGTGCTGTAGTGCTTTTTCCCATGTATGGAGAATAAATGCAGTGGCAATAACACTGACAGTAACAACATGACGCCAAGCACACCAGTGGCAGGAAATGAAAGCGGATGCTGTTCGGAGCAAGCTTTTCCTTGCAGAGCTGCAATCACAATGCATACAATCAACACAATTATTGCAGCATAGTCTTAACCAGAATAACTGACATGATGTAGCTGGTTTCTGTGCAGGAGTCTTCTTCAGCTGATGCCAAACTCGGGATACACCTCTTCAACAAATCCAGCACACTCCACTGTCTGTAATTGGTCTACAGTAGCCAGAGTGGCTGGGACAGCTTTGGAAAATGCTTACATTCACAGTGTGTTGCACTCATGCCCCTTCTCCCTTCTCATAGGTTTGAAGGAACCTAAGGCAAAATAGTCACTAATACTAGGCTTCTGGGGAGCCAAGAACCATGGCATGAAGACTGAGGATGGTGGTGACAGGAAGAAATATGTTTCCTGATTTCATTGGATGGACTTCACCTAGAGCACTGTTCTTGACCTTGGATGGGAACACCAACCCAGAGTCCAAGGTTCCCTTTAGCATGACAGGCCTTACATGAAGGCCAAACTGCCTGTGGCACCATGATGAACTCATGATCAAAGCTTTCATCTAAATTAGCTTAAGTGAGATCATTTTTGACATTTTTGAGTCCTTAGCCATAGACTTAGTGCCCTAAATCTTGAACTAAGATGCTGCTAACAAGCACCCCCTTCAAGCACTACTGCTAGGAAATCCTCCTGGCAGCAAGATCTGACCCCCTTTCAGCACAGCCTCACACAAACCATGTCAGTTCCAAATCCCACGTCTTCCTTCTGTAGGAGGATGAAGTCTGGGACATCTGTCTTTGACAATAAAGAAGAACAAAAAGTAATCCCTTAAACTTAAATTGGATAAAGAACAGGAATAAGGATAGCAAAAAGAATGACAAAAAACCCCCAAAAGAATAATAGCAAATAGCAGCAAAATGCAGTGCCCATGGCAGTGGGCCCTGGCAGCAAACTGCTGAATGGAGGCCTTGTCTGAGCTACAACACAAAGTGGAGTGATCACAGAATGAGGTACACACAGCAACAAAGGTTCCACAAAAAATAGCTACACTTCCAGATGACTACATGGACTTGAAGATTCAAGGGCTAAACACAATTAAAGGCTATAAACTGTTCTGAATCCAGAGCCTGGGACAAAGTTGTTGACCAAAAAACCCCACAGGACATTTTAAAAAGGGTTACAAATTTGTATGCCTTGATTTCCCAATTTATTAAATGAAAATAATGTTACCTACTCAGTATATTTTATATGCTTCATTCCTTCAATGTTCAAAGGACTCTAAGATCTTAGGAGGGTAGGCAGATATAGAAGCACAAAACATATTCTTCTTGATTACCATCTTATTGATCAAAATTTCTCAAATACTTGGAAATTCTCCCTGAATTGAAGTGACTTTTCAAAGCCATACAGCAGTGATTGACTACATGTGGAAAATAACCCGAAGACCTTTGTTCCAATTATGATGAAGAGATGGGAAATTTATTCAGAAGGTTGAATTAATATTCTTACATTTTTTTAAAAATACCAAAAAGCCCCGACAAAACTGTAAGTCTCTGTAAGATAGTAAAAACACAATGAAAATCTTTACAGAGTATAAAATTCTTCTCATCTCAAATCTCTTTGGACTTCTGATATGGCTACAGCAGGAGATATTAAAATGTAAAATTTCGGTTCTAGGAAAAATAACCTATTAAAAAAATCTGTGTGAAGTACATAAAAAGTACCAAGGAGTGTATGTAATCAACCTTCATTTGTGTATGTTTTCAGAACCTAACTACACTGATGGCTTTAGCAAAACCTTCCAACAGTTTTGTGATGTCCCAGCCTTAAGAGGAGGGGAGCACCCGAGATCGATAAACGCTCATGGTTGACAGGAACAACAGAAGTGAAAGGGTCTGCAAAAACGCACAAAGTTTTATTAGTAAATTACACATTTTGCATGGAAATTGCTATGTTAGCCCCTGGCCTCTTATGTAAGTACACAACAATGCGTTTTGAATAAAGGGGTAAGATGAAAGGGAAGAGAGAAAGAATGAGATGAATTAAAGAGGAGGAGAGAGAAAGAAAAGAAAGAAAGGAAGAAAGAGATCATTAGTCCTGGTTCCAGTGCTGTTGCAGTTGATGTGGTGTCCAGGGTCTTGGGAGCACTGCCTGGGCTTGCTGGGGAGTACCTTTTTTATAGATAATTTTCCCCTCCTTGAAGACAGATTCTCACTTTCTATGTAAATTAGCTGTTACGTACAGCCGGTTCCTTCAGACTTTTCTTGAAATGGGTCAGAGGATTTGAGGGTCTTGGGTGGTCTTGTTCCCCTCCCCACCAGTCCATGTCCGCTTCTTGATCTTATTCCTGTGCTTGTACTGGCCTGTGTTGTGCTTATCTCCAGGAACCAGAACAAGGACATTTGCCCCACAAAAGTGCTGCACTACTTCCTCATGGCCTCCTTCTCCAGCCTCATCCTGTTCTGTCTCACAGTGTGTTATTACCTACAAGCCTTGGGAATTTACCTACAGTCCTTGGCTGGCTCCACAGCCATCCAGCTATCAGTGTTTGAGACATCTACATCAGTCCCTTATTTTCTGGCCTTCTACAGATTTGTACATGACAATACAATAGAGTGATATGCACACTATTCATTTTGTATTGCAAGACCTTCTGATAATGGCATAAATAATCAGTGATTGATTCTTGTAAAGTAAAAATACAGCCCACTCAATATACTTTTCATCTTGTCCACTGGCTAGTCCATAGAAGATAAGATTATACTGCTCCTCTGGATAGTGTTTTTAATACTGAGAGACCCAGTCCTGCTGAGCTTAATCAGATTAAACATGACAGGCTTGATATTGATTTGATATTCAGTCACACTAATATAACATACAGCAATTTTATTCATTATTTGAAAATCTGATTTTATCCAATGTTTTAAAAGAATTTTATTAATGCTACAGGTCTTTATTGATCTTTGAAGGATTTAATTGTTATGATTTAACTAAACTGGACTTGGATCAGAAAAAAAAGGCATTTTGAAGTTGTGCTAATGAAGTCTTGCTTCTGTTGACTCAGAGTCCACAACTAACAATCTATTTTATTTAAACCAGAAGAGAAGAAAATTTCAGCTTAAGTTTGCCCATTTCTGTAATCATTACACCTGCTTTACATTGCAGTAACCACCACTGATTTCAGTATGTTTATGACCATTTTATATCAATTTAAAGGAGAATGAACCAAGGTTCACATAATTTAACTCTTCTCAACCTTCCCTATTCACACAGCTAAGTTGTATACAATCAACATGTATGAACTGGATAAAATTTTATACTCCAGCATCAAAATTAGGGCATCTGTACTTACATCATTGTCACTGACTGCCAGGCAGAGTCACGCAGATCAGAGTAGTAGAAGATTAAAGCACTTCAATTGTGCTGCTTCTGTGTTAACTGATAGGTGTTGCTCAGAAGATGCTAAATGAAGTCCAGGTTTTCCCTGGGCACTTACAATTAAGAATATTAAATCTAAGCAGAAGTTCACTGTGTTTTTCTAGGCAACTCAGCTGAAGATCAGAAACTTCACAAAAGTCTTTTATATATGAATAAATCACAGCACTATTCGCAGAAGTATTCACAAGAGTATTGGTACTTCTTGCCTCCTTATGGCAAATTTAGAGACTCAAAAAGCACAGGATTATCTATATAGAGAGGGGTTTCAGCACGTGTTGCTTTTACAGACTTGTCCCACCATCATGAGCTCACCTGCTGAATCAGAACTGTTCTGAATTAGTTTCACCAGAAGTCAACAATCAGTGGAAATAGTGACTAAACGAATTGCTTAAAGGTATTTACATTGCTTGTAGTGCCCTTTAAGGGGGACACCTGCAGCTGCAATCTACATTTACTCCTCTGATGGATCCTTCAATCAGCTCACTAGGAGAGCCATAAACAAGAGTCATGAAGAGGTTCTCTCTGTGCTCAGTAAAAGGGGAACAAGGGATTCATTTACCACATTTTAGCCACCTTGCTTCACTGTTGGCATAACATTCAGGATCTTCCATGATCTCTGGTTGTGATGGCAGGAACCACTGTTCCCTGGGTTACCAGAAGCCTGCATCATCTGAGCAAGTGTTTGGGGAATTTTCTGACTTAACAAGTAGGAAAGAGTGAGTAGCTAGAAATAACACATCTCATGAATACATATAGACTTTTAAGTTTCTTATTAGAAAAAGAAGCTAAAATGAAACCTTATCTTGTTTGTTTCCAACTCATTTTTAAGCCAGAGTATGCTCAGCCTTCCAGAAAACCCCAAATATATGGATGGCCCAGCTTTATTTAGTGCTCTGACACAGAATGAGGAGCCCTGAAATCCTGCAACCATTGGCTCCAAAGATTCCAGGCTCACCAAATTGGTCAGGCATGATTTGCCCTTAGTGAAGCCATGCTGGCTGTCTCAGATCACCTCCTTGTCTTGTATGTGCCTGAACATTGCTTCCATGGGGATCTGCTCCAGGATCTTCCCAGGCACAAAGATGAGCCTCACTGGTCTGTAGCTTCCTAGGTCTTGTTTTCTTCCCTTTTTACAAATCAAGAGCAATGTTCCCCTTTTCCCAGTCACCAGGAATTTTGCCTGACCACCATGGCTTCTCAAACATGCTTCCTTTGCCTCATTCTTCACCAGCAAGGTTTCCTGGGCTGTTGTGCTGGGAGATGGGAGCAAAGGAGAACTCTCTTCTCCCTGGAAGAGGATTGAGGCAAGGGCCTCCTGACAAATCTTGGCTCATCCAGTGTGATCAGATCACACATGGCCTATGTACCTGGAGAAGGGTTTAGGGAGCACCTAATAGCAGCCTTCCAGTGCCTGAAGAAGGTTCCAGCTGAATGTAAAGCTGGGGAGAAATCACTAGGAGAATAATTAAGCACAGGAACAAATTGTCTAGAGACACAGGAGAACCTATGTTCTTGGAAATTTTCAAGACTGACACAACAAAGTCCTGAACAATACTGTCTGAAATCTTTATTGACCTGCTTTGATCAGCAGACCAGACTCGAGCTAGAGCTCTTTCAAGGGCTGTTCCAACCTGGAGAGCTCTATGAATTATCACAGGGTTTGAGTGGCCTGAGATTCAACAGGAAATGGTTGAAAAAGAAATCAACTCAGGACTTGCCAAGATTTCAGCTCACCTTTTTCCCACCCTGATGCATTTCCTCTCTTACCAGCTCAAAATAACATTATGTTTTTAGAGACTACACCATTCTATCCAGGAATATCCTTTGATTCCTAGGTCTGAATCTGGAGCCATACCACTCCCTGACTGCATCTGGAGCTCTCACAGTGATGTGGATATACGGAACTTCACAGCCATCCTCCTTGCCCTAACCCCGCCTTGCACACCATATTAAATACTCCCGGGTGCTGCTCTTGGAAAGCTGATATGATAGAAGAGATGCTCAACGGGGTAACAGCCAGAACACCACTGTACCACACTGTGACTCAACACAGAAATCAGGATACAATTCCTCTGTGGATTTCCTGATCTAGTGGAACCCCTGGAAACCCGCCTGTGGCCATGACTCATAGGAAGGGCACAGAAGATGCCTCCAGCACTGTTTGTATAAACAAGGATGTCTGACCATTTCTTCTACGTATATATTCCCACTGCTGTCTTCTAGACCATTTATTTTCAGTCTTTAATTTTACTCTCAGTCTTTTCAATTGCTCCATGCTAGTTAGTTGACCCTCAGTGTCCTCTGAATGTTTCCCTTTGGGAAGAAAAGTTTTGGCTCTTCAGTGTTTCAGCATCAAATAGAACACTGTTGCTTGAACTACACACTTGGACATTTCCCCCTCAAATTTCCAGTATTGCATTTCCATTCTCTCTGTAAAAAAGACCTTTGGGATTAGCAAATATTGCACAACATTTATCAGTTTGTTGTTATTTAAATCTCAAAAGTCTTCTAAATTTAAATATTTTAATTGTAATAAAATGGCAGATGTTTGTGACAATATAAGTTAGGTGGCTAGATAACACATAAACATTAATAAAGTGACACAGAAATAAATCCTCTTAAAAGGAATATGCATTAATTTCCACTACTATGATCAGTTTATAAAGAGAGAAAACATTATGAAGTAAAACATTGGAGGAGGTATCTGTAGAGAAAAAATAAATCAGATACCTTCTGATTCCCCAGCAAGAAGAAAGAAACTCCTGCCATCAGCAGCAAAATAGGTGCATTAAACAGAAAAACAAAGCAAATAGAAAATGAAAATGTAAGGAAGGAACTGGTTCAACATAGTAAAATTAACAAGGGCTATGGAAAAGTTCACATTTTACCTGACACCAAGGATTTTACACAACCTATTCCTCTCAGTGGGTTCACTGGCCCACAAATTTCCCCAAATATTTCTGGAATAATTACTAATTGCTACCTGATAGATAAATGCCAAATTTTTTTTCCCTAAAGATTATCTCATATTCCTGTTTAAGAAGTAATACTGAGATATGAATATTGTTTCATCCCAATTTCAGTGCTGTTTTGACACAAAAATCATACCCCTAAAAATTAGTAATCTAAAATCTCACTTCTGTTTCCACTGTCTTTGAGATCTCAGGATCAAATTTACAGAGAAAGAAATATAAAAGATACCTTGCCAACAATCAAGAGAAAGGACAAGCTATAAACAAGTGTGAATTTCAGGGGTATGTTTCAATTATTTGGTTCATTTCTTGGGAGCACTGAGGAAGAAATGAGACTACAGGCAGGAACTGAATTCAGGGAGCTTGGCAAACCAGTGGGAGAAAAGAGGAAACGCTGTGTGCAAGGGGCCATGCTGTAATTCTGTTCGTTGCAACTTATCAGATTGGCAAACTATCCAAATGTCACCACAGTGAAAGGGCAAAGCCAGACCCTACAGGTGTCAGTTAGATAGGTGCAATCCAAATCAAATAGCTCAAACTGGGACCCCACATTGATTCCTGATGCAGCACAAGCTGTTACACAGAATGCCTGCCATCTCTCTCCCTAATAGGCACAGGCAGCTCTTCCTTCTACTCCTCAGCCCCATAATTTAAGGTAATGTGGGGTTTTTAAATTTATGCATCAGTGTGATCTGTATTGAAATTGATGCATAAAGTTCATCCCTGTCTCAAACTGCCACACTAGGCTCCAATCTACAGTTTTCACTTCATGTTTAATTACAAAGCACTAAATAAAAATCAGGACAAATTTGAGTGAAGTAGAATTTAATACAAAAAAAAGTACCTAAATCCAAATGTACCATTCATAGAAAACTGTATAGTGTAGCAGGTGTCTGTTTGTTTAGCCCAAGGACCTCTTAGTGCCTATCAGTTTGTTTCTGTGTGTACCCACAGCCCGACTGCTCCAGTGCCTGCCTCTCCTCAGCCCATTCCTTTGCTTACATCCAGAGCGCATTTCTAGGCCATGCTCCTCACACACTAATGGGATTAAGCTCTCCACAAGATGCAGCTGCAATCTTTTCCCATGTGGACAGCAGGAGCAGAAAATTGCCCACGCGTTTAAGCAGCACCCCCAGAGCAAAAGACCTTGCAGGGGCTCCCACCCTGTGCCCAGCCCCAGTGTCTGAAGCTGCTGTCACCCCACTGGCTGTGCTCTGCGGAGAGCAGTCAGGGTGGACTGGGTTTGCAAGAAGACCCAGAAGAAATCTACATCTCCTCTGCACCATAAGGATTGCAGGGCAGTGCTCTAGGAGTGTGTCCGCTGCTCCAGTGACTCTGCATTCCATGTACATCAGTCCACAGAGATCTTGGGAACTACACTGATCTCCACAGTGCAAATATTGTGTAAGACCACTTTAAAAAAAAAAGAAACTTTTTTTTCAGAGATCATTTATGTTTTAGACAACAAAGAGAAAGATCTCTGGCTCTGCAAATGAGTGTACTTAGATGAAACTTCATCATTTTTGTAATTACTCACCAAATGCATCAATTTTGATCCTGCTCAAGTCAACAGACTGCTAACATCCTAAACTTAAGCATCTGAGGCAGTTTTTGCCTGTTATCAGCTTAGGCTAATATTCTAAAGACAAATCTTCTCCCTTCACTTTTACCTTAAGAAGTAAAAAATACAAACCTATAAATTTCCACGAGGATGTCCCTGTTTTCAAAGGTGTTCTCCTAGACAATTTTACTTCAACCTCTGCACAGAAGGAGCCCAAGGAATAGCTCAGTCCAGCAGAAATTTGCATGCACCAGCTCTGAGCGTGCAGAAATGATCCTGCATCTGTGTGCTGGGTTTTCTCACCTGCAGCTGGGATGACTTAGCAGAACAGCACTGCATCTGACACAGCATGACAGCTCCAGCCACAGTTACAAATACCCTTGTTAGACAGAAATGGTCTTGATTTGTCTCCTAGTCAAACTTTAATCTGTGATGCACTGTTATGAGACTGGACAATGCCTGGGGCTCTGTCCAGGCCCTGTCAATTTATATCCATTCTCCTCAGGAACAACAGGAGCAAGGTATTTCTCTGATAAACCTCATAGTTCCCTTTCAGAAAGGATGACGGGCAGAAAAAACCGCCACATTGCTCTAAATTTAGTGCAACAAATTTTATTACCCTGTGATATTTTTTGGTCAGGACACTGTCTGTATAGTGGAACTTGACCTCCATATCATTCTTTTACAGAGCATAAATAAATGATTCTCTTTTTTTCTGTCTCTTTAAAGACACAGTGTACGAGATCCTGTGTGTACTAAAGCCAGCGGCAGCTCACTGGAGTAGTACTGCATTTTACAGGAAAGTGTTTGAGCATGTTAACACAACCCCAGAGAAAAAAACAGTTCAAGGTTGAAGTTCATGTGAGGACACTAGCTGATGTCATAAACTGTGAAACTGTAACTCCTCTAACTGGTGAGTTGTAGCAAAACGCCCAGTGTCTGTCCCTTTACTGCTTTTTACAAATGTGCTGATTTATCTTGTTCTGCTCCAGGTATTCTCCCGGAAAGCCAGAATGAATATTGCAGAAACTGAGCAATCAGTAAATATGTATAATCTCTCATGCTGTCTACTCATTGAAAAAAAGAAATTCTGGGCAACTGGTGTTTCTAGGGAGTTCCAGGTTTTTTTGTTTTTTGTTTTTCTTTTCTTCACAGAAGGTACAAATCAAATGGAGAAAATAGAACCTTCAGCTTGCCAGAATGAAAATGGAGGCCTGAATCATTAGAAAGTCATCTTCTGTATTTCTAAACTGGACAGATGGCATTTGATCCTCAGACATAACTGTGGCAGCTTGGTTGAACTTTTCATGTGCTGCAAAAGTGTTGTCAACCTTGTTTTTTCACCTAGACACACAACTGTGTATCTGTCTCTCGTGTCTGAATACACACTGTGTATTGTGAAATACAAAACGGAAGTCAATCAGTTTAGCTCCAGGTTTCTGATCCCTCCAACACACAAAGCTCAATCATGCCCTGCAGACACTATGGTTGCTGTTGTTACTGTGTTAGTGCAGGGGCTCTGGTTTGAATCAGCCCTCACCACACCAGGTGATAAACAAACACATAACTAGAAATGGTGTCAGCTCAAGAGGACTCAGCATTTACTCCGGAGCAGTAAACATTGATTAAATTACAAACATAACTTTAGATAAACAGCAGTAAAATCTTCACACTATGTCAGAACATCACAAATTCTGCATGGCCAAACACTGCTGAAGAAACAATTTAGAAGTATAACTGAATCCTGAAATAAATGTATTGGAAATATATAATTCTTTTTTCTATAAAAGCCAGATGCATTCATTATGATGACCTCTACTTTATTTGACCAAGCTGATACTCATCACTGTAATGAAGTGGAGGATATTTTGGTTGGGAGGCAGAGAAAATATTTTGTGCTCACTTGATTCAAAAGGAAAAGAAATTCAGTTGTTTCGATATTTGGAAACCTTGATGTGTGGACAAAGTACAGGTGATCGAGTCTAATATTCCTGTCAGCTCCCTTCCTGTCCTGCATCCCACACTCCACAGCCATGTCTTGACCAGCTGCAGAGGCTTATTTTAGTTGCACGTTAATTGTGCCAGGGACACACTCGGTATAGCTCAGAGGTTACTATTACAAAGTTTATTGGCTCACGGACAGTGCTGCACAAACAACATTACACAGCATTCGGTGTCAGTTCAGGAAGTGGTTTTGTCATTTTTATATGACCTGGAACATAAAGAACCAGCTTTACTAACACAAGCCAGCTCCACACAACTGTATATCTGAACCACAATACAAAACCTAGAAAACCCAGAAGTGCCAGACTTGCACCTTTAACTTCATAAAGCTGCATTAGATTCAGCAAGCTCCTCCTCAGGAGGGTGTTTCTTGGTCCAAGCTGATGCTAGACAGATGCACTCAAATACCCATGAGCAACATTTACTTGTCACCCAGATCATGAGGAGACCACAGCGTGGCAAAGATAGACAGCAGATCCACTGAGTGGCTCTTAGTAGAGGGCACCTCAGGACACAGCCAAAACTGGTAAACTGTGCTGGATGCACCATGTCAATTCAGAACCAGTCAGGCATCTTTGTAGCAGTAAATTTCAGGGTGTCCTGTGTCATTTCACCTATCTGTGTGACATAATTTTCAAACTATCTCAGCTTCACAACGCTCTGAGCAAGGAAGTGACTGAACTTCTGTTACTCTTTGAAAACCATGCAAACACCTCAGTACTGGCTATGCAAATGCATACCAAGAAATAACAATTTATGTGGTGTGATACAAAGACATCTCCATAATCTGAAATTCACCTCTTCCAAAATTCAAGGCAGGAAGTCTCACAGCATGTCTGAAGGCTAGCAATCCAAGTCCCAGCAGAAGCATAGGCATTGACTTCCAAAGATAAGACGTAGTGGCTAGATGTAGTTCTTAAGAAGGTGTAAAGAAAAGCTGACTTGCTGAGGGTCACGCTCAGGAGCACAAAAACTGACAAATATGTGAAGGTTGGCTGTGCCAAGGTCCTGTGACCCAGGTCCTGCAGTCAAATAAACACCACTTGGTAGGAGGAGTTCAGAAAAGAGATGCTATGCCGTGGATTGAACAGGTCTGCAGACAGACCATCAAGCACTGAAGCAGTGTTTCAACTGAGTATTAGGGATTGTGCATATACATATATACATATATATATATATATATACACTTGCACAAACAAAAGATCTAAATATCAAAGTACATATAACCCAATGTGACTGCTCACCAGAAGAATTGGCCATCTCCTGTAAACATAATCTCGTGCCAGATTTAACCTTGTCCTATATACAGCATAGATAAAGAAATTTCTCTTATTTTTCATGCATACAGTCATGTCAAGTTTTCATACATACAATCTGCATAGCCCATCATTTTTAAAGAGAAATTTCTACACAAGCCCTTGTATAAACTACAAGGTAGAAACACTAGGTCTGCTTAATTCACTGAATATGAGCCAGAACTTTTTACTCACTTCTATGCAAAATAATCTACTTCTCCATGGCTCTTCGTGATTGGGATACTATTTAACAGGACTGTTGATGGATATGGTTTAGCAATGAGAAATTCTCAAACACATTAAAATCTGCTTAGATGATCTTAAGCAATTATGCACTGATTTACTCAGGAGTCCCAGCCAGGTAACCAATGTGAAAGAACACTACGAGAACACAACTGAAATGTTGCAGAATGGCATAGGTTGGGAAGCTTTAGGAAGGATAAAGGGAGTTTAGCCGTGGGGGGAAAAAAAGGCTCCACTCTCTTTTCCTTACAGCTTCACAGTAAAGAACTGTACGCAGCGAGGTGGCAAGTGACAGGTACCTGATAAACTCCAGCTGCACCAGCCTGGCCACCAGGCAACAAGGGACCCGTTGCCAAAAATTGTAAGCTTAAACACCACCACAAGTATTAGATACACCAAACCTAAAGCACATTTAAAATTCTGCCCTTTTGCTAGCATATCTGAAAAGAAAAACAACAGTATTAAGAAACAATGTTGACACTCAATCTGTCAATATGCCTTGGAATAATCACCCAGATAAAGGGAGCACAGGGGATTGGTTCAGGCTCAGAATTAACAAACAAAACAACCAGAAACACAAGAGGGAAAAATTCACACCCTGTACATAACTACGGTGTGTGCAGAAATTCCAGTCACAGAGATTCTCTATGTAATGGTGACAGGACTCTCACAGATAGATGAAATAAATACCAAGTTTTGCAGTAGTGATTGAAGAAAGGATATAAAGCAACATCCATCTTAATTTGACTGTCCATGCATACCTTCCAAGATATCAACCTGAGGACATATTTACAGGATAGTTTTCCTCCAGATACAGAAGCAGACCATATTATGGACTTTATATACATAACATGCTGACTGCACAACTCTGCTACACAGGGTACCATTTATTATCAGAAATGGCAGGGGAACAAAATATGTCCCTGGATTAATATGAATTTATTAAAGCTACCATTAGAGCTTTATTTATTAAAAATATCTAAACAAGTACCTCTAAAAATCTCTCACATGCCAAAGGAAAACATTGGAAGATAACTGTTGAAGAACCCCAACTCTGTCAGTAGGCAAATGGTATCAGAAACAATTTAGCTGAGCTCACATTTAAATTAAAGAACATTATTTCTTGGTGTATTTCCACCTGGGGAGAGAAGTTAAGCCCCACATATATTACAAATCCTGATTTCAACAAGCCAGTTGAATAGCCCAAAGTCAGTTTTACAGATAATAGATGACAGATACAGCACAGAAATCAAGTATTTGAGTTTCCCAGGATTATTTCTCTTCTGACATTGTAACAGTACTCCCACCATCTACTGCTGCAAGAGTTGTATTTAATTTCTTCCAAACTTAAAATATGTTCTCATTAGCAAATATTGATTTAACATAGTTCTGTTTAGCATAGTGCCATTTTCTATTAATACTCTGAAATGCCCTAACTTTACAATATTTCACTACAGATACAGCTTAAGATATGTTCATATGAGCTAAATTAAACCATTATTCAAGCTCTGGCACATTGTAAGATACAAGAAAGAGCCAGCAGGAGGAGGAAGAAGATGCTGACAAAAATTCTGTCTGAGCAAATCATCATTAATTATTCTATTGAAGGCCTGAAGATATATCAGCAGAATTCTGTAGTGAGAGATGTCTTTTTGAAAAAACAAAACCACAAAAACCCTGTAGTGTTTTTCTGACTTTTCCAATTTCTTGCTAAAGTTAAGATCAAAGACTGATCTGATAAAATAACTTATTTTCTTTTTACTAATCAGATTTATATTAAAGCAGAGTTTAAAAAAAAATAAGTTAAGCTTTGTCCCTTGCAGCAGAGAAATTTCACCATGAAAAAGGTAAGGACAAATAACACAGATAAAGGATGTATTTAGGGGCAAAATCCTGACACCACAGAAGAAAGTTGTGTGACAAAACATGGGAGATTTGTATATAATGTCTAAAATTATCCAATGGTCATGTTGTCACAATGATGGGACACTCCACAAAAGGAATCCTCAGAAGGAATTAAGGAAGAGTTAAGTCTAGAAAATTTCAGAAAAATAATTTTATATTTAAGGGGGATGTAGAAAAAGTAGAGCAGCTTTCTAAACTAGCAAGCACTTTTAGGTAAGTTTTGCCAGTGGAAGAGAACAGATTGAGTTGTCTGTGCAGCAACAAACAAGACAGAGATAAAAGGGGGAAGAGCTACAGAGAGACCTTCGAATGAAAAAGGAAACTTTGATATTTTTTTTCACTCTGATGGGGAAATTAGGGCAAGAAGATAACTTTGTGTCCATGAGACTGAACAAAAGCAAGTGGAAAACCTAAGACAAAAATTAGTTGGAAGTTTGTGGTGGCTAACAGCAGTAACAGCAATTACCATTGCTATTTGCAGATTTTTTTGAAAACCAGCACTCAGGCTGGCAGAGGGAAGCGTACAGAAAACTCTTGACATACGTAGTCTCTTGATGTTTCCAACTTCTTCACAGACCTTTTCCTGTTCTATGGAAACCCTTTCCCTCACGAAAAAGCTAATGAAAGCAGTTTCACAGAATCACAGAATGAGTAGGGTTGGAAGAGACCACAGTGGATGATCTGGTCCACCCTCCCTGCTCAGGCAGGGTCAGCCTAGAGCACACAGCACAGGATTATGACCGGACGGTTCCTGAATATCTCCAGTGAGAGAAACGTCACAGCCTCTCTGAGCAAGGTGTATATGTATTCATATATATAAACCTGGTGCTTTTCTCACATGGAATGGCATAAAACCAAGAGCATGCTGAGGTCAGCAGGGACTCGCAAGGGTAATCAAATTAATGTGGCTCACAGTGGAATTATGGATACACCAGGATCTTTACAGAATGATGTAAGAAATACCTAGATCTCATTCCTAACCTTATTCTTTGCAAATTTTTTGGGCATTCTTATTTTTGTCAAAATCTGACTGGTGAAACCCAATGTTTCTGAATCATATTAATAAACAGTAGTTATACAATTTTTGGATTTGTATATCAAACAACAATCTAAGTGTTAATTCACCGATGGTTTTACAGAAGAGCCTAATTGAGCAGCTTTTTTTTTTTTTTTTAATGCAGTGGAGTAGCATTGTTAACACTTAGTTATTTTTCCATATGTCTAAATAGCAGAGAGCTAGACAACCATTTTCCAGTCATGGACGAGCCACAGCAGGGACTGGAACTGTATTTGCGACTTGCCCCCAAAGACTGTTCTCTCGTCTCAGAACAATTCACAGACTCACGGAATCCAATAGGTTGGAAAACACCTTTGACATCATCGAGTCCAACCTATGACCCAACACCTCCGTGTCAGCCAGACCACGGCACTGAGTGCCACATCCAGTCTTTCCTCACGCTCCTCCAGGGACGGTGACTGCAGCGCCGCCCTGGGCAGCCCATTCCGACGTTCAGCCGCGCTTTCTGTGGACAAATCCTTCCTAATGCCCATTGCCTGGGAGAAGAGCCCGACCCCCACCTGGCTACAGCCTCCTGTCAGGTGCTGGTAGAGTGACAAAGTCACTCGAGACCCTTCCTTCTCCTCTATTCAAATACCAGATAAGCACCATTCAAAACCCTCAAGTATTTACTGGACCAGTTAAAATTATAATGACTATAAAAGAAAGCTTCTGGAAAGCAAGTGTAACCTTATATGTAATCTCTGATCAACAGCAACTTAAAAGATGGCTCAGAAGTATTTTCTGTCAAAAAGTGGAATGTTCTTCCACTGAGGCAGCGGGTGCCGAACGCACCGGAGGTGGACGGAGATCTGGGTGCTCTGGAAGGCCGGGAGGTCCCTTCCCATACGGGCATCACCTCCAGTTCCTGGGTAAGAGGGGCCCATGGGATGCAGCGACTGCCCTGGAGCTCGGCCCGGCCGGGAGCGGGTGCGGGCGGGGATGCGGGCGGGGGTTCCCCCGCGGTGCCGGTGCCACCGCCTCCCCATTCCCGGAACTGCGGCCGCCGAGAACCGAAACCGAACTCCCCC